>SNQJ01S0019467.1:0-17304 GCA_010110895.2 Picea sitchensis | reverse complement strand
GATTATACCATTTTATCATAAAATTCTTCAAAAAGCTCCTTTGAAAGATGAAAAATGCATATGTACATATGGAAAAAAGTGTATAATAACGTCATGAAAATGACCATATCTCGGGCCCAACAAAAACACATGTAGATATGAGTTTATATCGAAAAAATACCCAAATTAAAAAAAACAATCGTCCAAATCAGATTCCAAGAAGTGGAGTTATAAGCTATTTTAGGGTATTTTCAGTGACGACCGCATGGATTGCAGATCAAATATATTTTGATAGAGTGCCCAGATTTCAGTCAAACCAATTCCACTTGATGTAGAGTGGCCATGGAATTTCATAATTGTGGTCATAATATCTAATTAGAGAAGTATATCAGAAGCTATTATCATTTTATATTAGTTTCCTCAAACGCTAGTTGCAAAAAGGAACTCCATTGAAAAATAAGTTATTTATTCAAAACCTTCGCTGTATTTTTGGATATAGTAAGAAAACTGTTTTTAATAGGAAAATCTGATGGTCCTAGTATTGAATAACACATAATGTATGAAAAGTTAGTTTGAAAAAATAATTTGATATTGGGGCTAGGTCTTGATTTAAAAGACGATGATATCATATGGTGGAAGTTTCTTAACTTTGACATGATGAAGGTGATTTTAGATGAAACATATGAACATGTATTGTTAGATAGGTGGTCACATGTTGGGTAGAAGGATAAAGATACCACTAAGGGTTTCTTTTCATGCAAAAAAATCATATTACAAGTTCATGGATGTATTCAACAAGATAAGGCCATTGTTTTTATTAATCCTTGTTACAAAGACAATTTCATCAATGTTAACTTGGCTAAATATTGCAAGGTCCTGCAAAGCACATTCAAAGCACATAGGTTGAGGGTGAGAATGTTTAAAATTTTAAATATTTAAAGATCACCATGGATAAATATGTGTTGCATTCAAACTTTCAACCTATAGATATGGATGATGTAAATATTGTTTTGGGATATCCTTGGATGGACTCCATTGGTATAGTTAATTTTAATATGTAATTTTGTTTTTTGAATATTTGGTATAAGAAAAATAAATTACATTGCAAAATATTTATCTTACAAAACAAGAAGTTCCCAAGGGGTTACCTAAAGAATACTTGCATGAAAACTAATTATAGGGTCGAGGGTTGAATCATGAAAAGAGCTTACATACGCATATGAAAAAAATCCTCAATAAGGACATAAAAAAGAAGAAAAATATTAGGAACTAAATGACTCAAAGGAACCCCATGTTGAAGAGTCCAAGCATGAAAAACCAATAGCTAAGGTTGATGTATATCACCACCCACACCACTCAGAGAAACACTATTCATCAAGGCAAGGGCACGAGCATAAAAAAACTTATGACCAAAATGTAACAAGAAGGGAAACCCATATGGAGGCACATGGAGGACTATAAGAAACACAAGGAGATATCAGAGTAGCACAACGAGAACATGACACCAAAGGAGCAACCAAAATCAATATTGAGGTGGTAAGGAACTAGTTGGACCCAATGTTTTCATTTCACTGGAATTGATGGATGCTTGTGCTTGGCACTAGTTGGATACATTTCTAAGCCAATCATATTGTATGGCTTGATCCCATGTTTCGAGGATGAAACATGTGAAGGGGGATGAAATGCAGTGTACCTAAGGAGGATAGCATGGGGTACCTAGGGAGGTACCCAAGAGGAATAATGATAGATAGGTGGCCACACAATGTGGAAATTTGAGGTCTAAAATCGGCCTCCTAAGGAAAAAAATAAAATAATAGTTAAAATAATAAAATAAGAGTTATGAATTTTGAAAGGGAAAGAAATAAAACTTTTTTTTTAATCATATTTTCAAATGATCTCCTTATAGGTTTACTCCAATTTCAAGTGTAGGTAGTCCTTGAATGCATAATTAAATTCCATATCCAATGAGTATGCGCTTTGCATACTTTTGATAAACCCATAATGAGATAAAATGGAAATACATGAAAAAACGTGTTTCTCCAACGACTTCATACACTTGAAATTTGAGTAAACTTGTAAGGAGATAAGTCAAAAATAGGATTAAAAATATCAGTTTAATTCCTTCCCCTCCAAAAATATTTATCGTTATGGTTGACATCATCATATTGAGTCCTAATGATTCTTTTAAAGTTGATTTTGATAATACATTTTTTGTTTTAAGGCCCATTTTGGCCTAAAAATTCCCATAATGGAAAGCAATAATTGTAATAATGATTACTAGGAGGTTCCTTCACTATAAATTTCCTAGGAAGTTAGATAAAACTATATAAAAGATAGAGGAAATGTAATGGACTGTATTGTGAATCATAGTGTAATTGTATCAAGCATGCCTTGTAGAGTGATTCCTTCCATAAGGAGTAATTAATGGTGTTAACCTACCTCAAGGGTTTTCTCTATATTCTTGTGTTCACTCTTCTGTTGTCTATTGTGTGGATCTATTACATTATTCTCAATTTAATTTCTATCTTGTATTTTCAAATCTATTAAGTTACATAACAATCCCTTGAATATTCCTAGGGAAAACATAACCTAGTTTTTGGCTACATGGTTTTTCTCTTTGGGTCATCCGACCCTCCTTATTTTTTCTCAATTACATTAATATGATTTGGGAATCCCCTCCTCTTCCTCCTCATTTTTCATTTTCATCTTCCTCTAGGCTTCACCTCCTTCCCTATACACTTGTTGATGAGTTGGTTCTTGCTATGTCATTATCTCGAATATGAATTTATTCAAGATGATTTTTCCATAGTTGTGGTTAACCACACTCCTTTACCTCTCTCCCACAATGTCACCCTTGGTTGGTTTGTTTCTATAGAATTCAAACAAATACTATCTTCCATGGAGCTTATCCTTCCTCCCTTATATCTCTTTCCTTTTATGCCTTTGTTATCCTCGTACCACCATTGTCACCTCATTCCTTTGATGGTGTTTGAAAGTGCCACCACCTTACACCTTTTATGATGAAACCTCACCATCATTGTCACCTTTGATGGTGATTTCCAACATCATCGCATAATTACCTCTCCAATGACACCTCACCATTGTTGTCACCTTCCATATAGATTTATAACATCGTCACCTCATTCATTCATTGATGTCACCTCACCATTGTCGCTTCCTCGTGTTCCCTTAGTAGTTATGGTTAGCATCATTGCCTCTCACTTCTTATTTTTTTTTGTTTCAATAGATCCATCCTCATGTTGCTACTTCTTCTTTCTCTTTTGTTGGGCCCATTTTCCTATCCTTTCCTAGGATATTTTTTAGGTATCCCTTTCCCTCCTTAGGGCATGTTGCTAACTTATATGATGTAGGTACCTAACTTATTTCAACATACTCTTACAACTCTATCTCATGTCCATAGATATGTGTATAAATTACTCTTCTACTCTTACTCTTGTGTTTTCTTTGTAATATCTTGTTCATGATCTAGTTGTCATATTTATTTCATGATAGATAGATTTATTGCACATAGTTTCATATTGTAGTTACTATTACTGCCATTATAATTAGTCACGCTTTATTTCATGCTTAATTATTTCACTAATATAGTAGTTAGACTTGCTTGCCTCTAAATGCCATAATTCAACTATTATATTTCTTACATTATAGTTAGATTTATTTTTCATTTCCTAATCTCATAATTTACATATTAGAGTTTAATTACCATCTTTTACTTGCATAGTAGTTAAGCTTGCTTATTTCCCTATCCCAATATTTTTTCTGTCATGCATATCATGTCTCCCAAATCCACTTGGGCTTGATATTAATGGGGTTAAATGAGTCAAAACCACTTAACCCTTATGAACCCCTTGGAGAGGAGTGTATCATGGATTATGTTGATTCACTTCCCATCAAATCATGTGAGATAAGAACCTATTGATTGACTGCAACAAAGTAATAAATAGAGTCACCCCCTATGATTGAAGGATATTTGCCTAAAGACCTAATAATAAGAGGGACATTTTTCTTGCATGCATACTAGAGGGACAATGTTCCCACGACACTAAGTCAACACACATGGTATGCATTTTATGTATGATTTATCCCTCTAATGGATAAACTAACATACACCTACACCTTGAGGTCATTCCATCACCTAGTTATACCATTCACTTCTTCTTTGTAAAGTCTATTTAATCAATCTATGTTTGAAACCCTATCTTGCATGTACACACTTGGATTAGTGACACATCTTGGTATAATCTCTCTTCCACTTTGTTGACAGTGGAAAATACCCAAGTTTCAATACTAGGGATTAATCCCAGTGGAGAGGCCCAATTAGAATCTCTTATGTTTTGTGTGGAATAATCCTTCAAATTTATGGCCTGGAAACCTTTTGATGAGTTTTAATGTGTATTTTCTTTTTAAAAGTTTTATGTCTATTAACAGACTGATAAAAATGAAGCTGTTATTTGTTTTTGTTTTACAAGAACTGAAAAATTTGTATTATCAAAAAGGAGCGGTCGAAATCGCTGAGGGGTTATAATGTCCTTCCAAATTCAGACCCATCAAAGGCCTCAATTAATACACTATTACAAGCTACTAATGAATGTTTCAAATACTCAAACTTCACATAAAACAACCTTACTGAATATAATCGAAAAAAAACTCCAAGGATAAAAGTGAAGACACACTGCATCTACATTAACCTGTTGGGGAAGAGATCGCCGATTTCGCTGACTTACGAGCTTGAATTCTTGTTATCATTGGTTGAGAAGTGGCATGTGATGTCTTCTTCTTTCTTACTACTGTCCAATTTTCATTTTCATTTGTTGAGGTACTTGTGATGCGTAGATTTTCTGGATTATCTTGATCTGGAGCTTTATTTTTTCTTCATCCAACACCCAAACATATTCAAGTTAGATATTCCCAGATAGCTGGTAGTTGAGGAGAAGATAAAGGTCCCTCATCAGAAATATGAGGAGTAGAAACCTCTTTCATCGAATTTTGAGACGAAGTTGGTAGAGGAGGAAGATCTGGATGAGACATATTTTCGCTGGATTGAGGCTTGGACATAACTTGATGGTCGTCGTTTGATCCCACCTACCGAGTGAATTTTGGAGGCTTTTAGATCTTCTTGGGCCCTTTGGAACAATGGGATGCAAGATATCCCGTTTCAAAACAAGATCTGCAACACAAGGAAATTCTCTCATAGTCTAGTTTCTGAGACCAAGCAAAATTTTTACCAGTAAGAATAACTTCGGTTGGGAATCCTTTACTGAAGTCCATTTCCACATAGATGTGTGAAAAAGTGGAGGTGTTGTGCCTTGAAGTTTCACGAATTTCAAAGTGGAGCTTTTCGAAAGCCGAACCAATGGCTTCAAGCGAGGGTAAACCCCATAAATGCAAAGGGAGGTTGGTAAGCCTCACCCAAACAGGAGATGAGGAGAGTGTTAGAAGCTATATTTAAAGTAGGAGACCAGGGTTTCATGAAAAAACCTAAATTGCCCCCAAAAAATGGGCCTGAGATAAGAATCAGATCATGATATTCCTCAATGTTGAATTCAACAATGAAGAAACCTTTAGCGCAAGGATAAATGAAAGATTTCTACTGCATGATAGGAGTCCAGGTGGTTGAGATCCAACTATTGAGATCAACTAAATTTGGCCAGAAACCATTGAAATGATAGACCAAAATCACAGATTTGTGGTATTCTTCCTCCTCCTCGGAATCTCGACCCATAGGAATGAAAAGGGGAGGATATTCCTGAACTAGAAGAGACGACGAAGAGATATCTGAGTTTCGATGAACAACCTCATAGAAAGAGGCCCCATATTTCGAATCTGAGACTGGCCTGGACCCCAAGATGGAGGAAAAAACCCTACCTCTTGGGGATCCTGCAGAGAGGGACACGACTGCGGACATTGAGGGCGAGGGAGATCAGGTGTAGGCTTGCTACACAGAGAGGCTACACATGGCTAGGGTTAAACCCTAGCCGCCGCGCACCAGGGGAAGAGATGCCACACCATTCCATGATTTACAATTGGTTAAACTGTTATTTGTTAAAAGAGAAGGGAAAAACTATTATGAAAGTTAATTCTCATTACAACAATGGAAAGGTAGATGTAACTCATTTAGTCMCAAGAAATAATTMTGTAAGATATATCTATTTTAATAATGAAAGCTTTACAAGAAAGAAAAAATATCGCTAAACACATAAAACAAGAATTTATTGAAAAAAACAATGGAAATAGAACTAATTAATTCTTTAATTCCTTATAAACAATTCTACAAAAACTATTGACCTAGCATAATATAACTTTCCAGAAAAATAAAATTGGAACCACACAATTTTTTTTATAAAGGTTTTGATAAAGAAAATATATTTAAACATATTCATAAATTGCACCAAGATAACTTGAAAACAATGAGAAAGATCTTACAATGTATTATGCAAAAAATCAAAATGTAGAGTAATCCATAGTGTTGACTTGCACCATTTATTTCCTTCAATAAAAATGTATACTTAGTGAATGAATGGCTTCTTGATTAATACGAGTAAGAGAAATAATATTGATACATTATCTTTCTCAATTCATACCTTCAAGAGTAAAAAATATTGTACAACTCATTCAATTCTAATATTTATACAATACAAAAATTGGTTATGATAACCACTTTTGAATCAACCCTCAAGTGAACTTGGGTTTGATTCCCTAACTATTTCTTTATCATTTTTTTCCATGTTACAAGAAGTTCATTACATAATTCATTGTAAGGAAAAATATGTTTCTTTTTGGGGATTTCAAAATAGGAAGTTCTCTATTAAATCTTTTGATGTACTTTTCTATTTTAGGAAATGAACATTTAATCTTAGTAGAATTCCTAAATTCATATGTAATATACTTTTGAAAATTCCCTTTTCTATAGCTGTTATGCCTTGGATCTTCTGCTCACGCTAATGAATTGCACTTTCAAATTTGTTCTATACTTGATTAGTCGGGTTAAAATTTTCTAGAGGACCTAGTGATGGTAATTTACATTTCATGGTGGTGTCCTCTATGAAGTCCCAAATTTTTGTACAATGAGCCATTCATATTCAATCTTCTTTTGAGATTCATGTTTTATCCTACCCCAATAGCCCGTATCTTGTTCTATCTCATATAACTCATATTTATTTAACATCCTGATTTAATGATTCTTGCTACCTTTGTTTTTCTGTATCTGTTTAATAATGTCCAATTAGTCTTGAAACTTTCCTTATTGTTCCTTCCAGATTAGATTTTTTCTATATGGAATAGATAATTTCATACTCATCTCTTGAATTTTGAAATCCTCTGAGAATAAGTCTCTTTTAATATGAGGGTTTATTTGATCCTCTTCTAAGATGTGCTCAACAAAATTGGAAACTAATCCATGTGTTGTTTTTTAATACTTCAATTGATTCTCCAATAGAAAAATATTCTTCTCTAGATTTTGGATGTCTGCAACCTTTGATTCAGATTTATTAATGATAGGATGGGAAATATCTAGTCCAACAAACAATAGATCAGTTAGTCTATCCATTTTTGTGATAATAACCTTCTCTTCAGTAGTACATAGAATGATATTATCAAGATCAATATTCTTTATCTTCTGTGTTTGCTTAATGTTAGGGACCTAACCTCCCTAACCCCTCACGTAGATAGAATACTATATTTCCATGTAATAAAGGCTGACATTAGTTAATAAGTCCTATTTAATAAATTGGAATAAGTCAATGTAAGAAGACCTAATAGAAGCTTCCGCTTCGAGAAGGATCTTCCTCTAGAATGATCTTTAGAAGATAGAATTAGTATAAATAAGAGTAGGATACATGAAAAGTTTTGTCTTGAGAATTATTATAATAGAGCGCTGCTCTTCTGGAGGTTGCCCCCCTGAAGAGGAAAGTGAACATTGTTTCCTATCAATAAAGGTATTATTTTGGTGCTATGGTTTCATATATTGTACTGTTCTGCTGTTATTATCTACAATATTTCTGTTTTCTACTATTATAATAGATATGGTACCTTACAAGTGGTATAAGAGCACTTTCCTTGGCATGAATTATAGGTTATTTTTTTTCCAGGGTAGAGACGTGTTTCGATGTCTTAAAAAAATAGAGATATATCATTTAGCACATAAATCCGCGGTCGGGGAAGCATACGTGCATGAACTAGAAGTGGTACTTAAGTGCACATTTTTGGCCACCCTTGTAACCCCTGTTGGTACCTCTTCGAGTGGTAGTGGATCATACAACAAATGTATATGGATTGGCCTAGATCTCCTGAATCCCTCGATAGATAAACCAATCAACTGCCTGAATACTATAGTGCCACCGAGAACATCACTTGGGAATATACTCTCTAGTACATGGGTAATCGAGTAGTACGACTAAGGGTACGGTCTATCCTCCTTAGTTGGTTCCATGAGATATTGGGTTGAGTACTACTATTCGACCCCACACATATATCATAGAGCTATAACACATAAAAAACCATTGTCTATAGGAACCCTAAAAAAAACCCTAAACTTTGGGACAAAAACATAAGAAATAAGGAACATACAAGTTATTTTCTGTGCAACCTTGCCTCCTGCATTCTGGTTGTGGAATTACTACATCTTTGTTCTTGTTAAGAATTTGGGCACTTCTACACCATAGTATTATTCAGATCGGAGTATAACTCTGTAGGAGTAACAAAAAAAAATCCCGGGGCCTACCCACACCCTTATTTGAGACCTATCCCACTAGACTCATCTTTTCATCCCTGATCGCAATGATACCTATCATTTTTCAACTTTTTTTTTTCCTATGGTCCCAACCCCCTTCCCGATACATATACTTAGGACCTATTCCATTGGATTCCTCTTTTCATCCTAATCACAATTATACCTATCATTTTTTCACCTTGTTTTTTTGTGGACCCACCCACCCTTTTCAACCACCTTTATTTCCCATCTCTTCCTGCTTTTCAGCCTCACCATGGCCACCAATCACAACCAAGACCTTGAAATATGCATCTCTACCCACATACAGTCTAAAATCGACTACATTAAAGAGGAACTAAAGAAGGACATCCATTACCATCTTTCCAACCAACTTGCATCCCACCTTGAGTCTCAACTTGACTCATTTGCTGCCAAGGTCCTGGAAAAATTGCCAATTCCTGGAATCCATTCCTCACCTGAACAACCTTCTAACCTTGAAGGTACAACTTCCTCCAATTCCCAATGGTTTCATTCCAACCCCTTTCATCATGATACGTGTCTTCCACGAGTGGAGGTGAAAAATTTGATGGCTCATATCCCACTGGTTGGGTCACTCAAATGGAACACTACTTCTCCTTGCATAGAATCACTGATGACTTGGAAAAACTTCATTACCATGTCCTCTATTTGGATCATGAATGTTGGAAATGTTGGAAATGGTGTCAAAAATCACACCAAGGACATGTGGCTTCGACACATTTTGTGTCCAAACGTTATGACCACTTTGACACTGATACACACTTTCTAGGTCATTTGACCAAACTGAAACAGTTAGGTACCATGGAAGAGTTTATTACTGCATTTGGAAAATTATCTTTCATAACCAAGGGCATATATGATACTTTTTTCCAAGAATGATTTATTAGTCACCTAAAGGATGAAATCCGATCCCAAGTTCTCATGACTCGCCCCCAAACTTGGTTGGAAGCTACTCAATGTGCCAAGGAATCCCAACATGTTTTTTTTTCCAAACACTACAAACCTTCTTTTCCTTCGCACCCTCTCCCTCACACTCCTACCCCTCTCAAGATCCAAAAATTAACCCGAGAAGAAATGGATGAACACCAACTCAAGGGTCTTTGCTATAATTGAGATGAAAAATATTTTTCGAGGCACAAGTGTAAGGAACATAAGTTGTTCATGGCTATCTCTAAGGATGTTTCTCACAAAGAGGTTGAGGATTCTTTTGCAGCAAAGATACCTGAGCCAAATCCTGTCACTCCGCCATCTGATCCACCCGAAGTTGAATCGGTCATTTCATTGAATGCACTCATTGGATTCTTTGCTCCCCAAACCCTCAAGCTAATTGGCTACATTAAAAATCAGAAGGTCATCATCCTAATTGACAATGGTAGCACTCATAATTTCATTCATTGTCGCATTTCTCAAGAAACTCGTTGCTATATCCATGAAGTCAACGATTTTCAAATCATTATTTCCAATGGAGGTTCCATGAAATGTGGGGGGCTTTGTGAAAATATGCATCTCCAAATTGTCTTGTACAACCTGAAATCTCATATGTTCTCTATCGACATGAGTGGTTGTGATATATTGTTAGGTGTGGAATGGTTATGCACTCTCAGTCCCATCCTCATGAATTTTAAGGAATTAACCATGTAATTTCAACAAGACGACCAACAATATAATTTCCAAGGCATCACAACAGGCTCCCTTGAGATCATCAGTTCCCATCGAATGTAAAATCTCCTAAAAAAATGTCATTCATGCATCATTTCCCAATTCCATTCCATTCAAGTAGTTTAGATCCCATCTGTGCATCCCGACCTCCAACTTATACTCTCCAAACACCAAACTATTTTTTCCACTCCCCATGGCCTTCCCCTTTCCCTTAGTTTTCATGATCATTCCATTCCTCTAGTTCTGGGAAGTATTCCCCCCAATGTACGCCTAGATTGTCATCTCTTTTCTTATAAGAATGAAATTGACAAAATTTTTCAAGAATTGCTCGATGCGAGTTTCATCTTCCACAATACTATCCCTTATTCTTTTCCTTTAGTCATGGTCCTCAAGAAAGAATGAACATGGTGGATGTGTCCCTACTTTCGTGATATCAACCAACTCACCATCAAAGAAAAGTTTCCCATTCCTGTCATTGATGATCTATTGGATGAATTGCATGGTGCTGAATACTTTACTAAACTTGATATTCATTTTGGCTACCACTAGATACATATGAACGAGGCTGACAGTCCTAAGACGACATTTCAAACTCACGAGGGAAACTATGAGTTATTGGTCATGCCCTTTGGCCTGTGTAATTCCCCCTCCACATTCTAAAGTCTCATGAATCATGTCTTTTTTTTCTTTGATGATATTCTCATTTTTAGTAAAACATGGACAACCCATCTTTCCCATGTGGATCAAGTTCTCCATCTCCTTTTTCAACACCAATTTTTCCTCAAGCAATATAAATGTGCCTTTGGGGCCTCAGAAGTGGAGTATTTAGGTCATATTTTTGGAAAGGATGGTGTAAGGGTGGATCCTAATAAAATTGAAGCTATGCAAGGTTGGCCTCACCCCAAACTCTCAAGATATTGTGTGGTTTTCTAGGTTTAATAGGCTATTATCACAAATTTGTTAAGAATTATGAAAAAAATGAGGTACCTCTCACTGCACTCCTTAAAAAAAACACTTTAAATTGGAATCCTACAACTGATCAATCCTTCAATGCTTTGAAAGAGGCTATGTGTACAACTCCTGTCCTAGCCCTTCCCGACTTCAAAAATACTTTTGTCCTAGAATGTGATGCTTCCAGGAAAAGAATTGGTGCAATTCTCATGCAAGAAGGAGGATTGATGACCTTCACCAACAAACAAATTTCAGAGTTCCATTTGGGCAAATAAATCTATGAGAAGGAAATGTTGGGTATTCTGCATGCCATGGATCTATGGCGTCCTTATCTATTCGACCAATGCTTCCAAATTAAAACAGATCATCAAAGCCTCAAACATTTTCTAGAACAACGAATTTCCTCCCCAGAGCAACAAAAATGGGTGACCAAGCTATTTGTATATGATTATGAGATAATTTACAAGAAGGAAAAATAAAATGTGGTTGCTGATGCTCTTTCCTGAAAGTATGAAGGCGAAGGGTCCCCTTTTTTTTATCTCTCCTTCATTGTCCCAGATTGGCTGCAAGACCCCAAAATTTTCGGCCTTATCCAACATTTGCAAGACAATTCTCCAGTTTCTCCAAGGTACTCTTGGCACAATAACGAGCTTTGCTACAAAGTCCATCTGTATCTAATCAAATAATAGAAACTTAAATCTATGGTGCTTTCGAAGAATCATGCTTCCCGTACAACTGGGCATTCTGGGTTCAAAAAAACCTATGAAAGGGTCAAACGTTCTTTTTTCTGGGATGGTATGAAAAAGGAAGTCCGAAACTTTGTGGATGAATATGATGTCTGTCAATAGAATAAGGGAGAATCAATCAATACCCCATGCACACTAAAATTACTCCCAATTCCATCGACTATTTGGCAGAATATTTCTATGGACTTCATTGTTGGCTTACCTAAATCAAACAATAAATCAATCATCATGGTGGTAGTTGATCGTCTTTCCAAATATGCTCATTTCTGTGCTCTCCAACACCAATTCACAACATCCACAGTGGCTCAAATTTTCATGGATAATATCTTCAAGCTTCAAGGCATGCCTCATTATATTGTCTCTGATCGAGATCCCACTTTTACCAACAATTTTTGGCAAGAATTGTTCCGTCTCCAGGACACCCAATTGCATCTCAACATCGCCTTTCATTCCTAGACTTATGGCCAAAATGATTTTGTCAACAAGTGTTTGGAAACCTATTTGAGGTGTTTTTCATATGAACGACAAAATCAACGGGCCCAGTGGTTACCCCTCGCTGAATGAAAATACAACACATATTACCATACAACTACTCACATGACTCCTTTTGAAGCAGTATATGGACAAAATCCACCATCGATTCTCTCCTACATGCCAAGTGTATTGAAGGTTCAGAAGGTTGAAAACAATCTTGCAGTTTGTGAGGCCATTCTCCACACCCTCAAAATTGTTTTGGGCATGGCTCAAAATCACATTAAGAAACAAGAAGATCAAGGTAATTCCGAATGACAATTTGTTGAAGGGGACCAGGTGTTTTTTCGTCTGCAACCCTATAATAAAAATTCACTCAAAACAGACCACTGTCAGAAAATTGCTCCCAAATTTTATGGTCCTTATACAATTCTCAAGAAAGTGGGGCAGGTGGCTTATGAGTTATATTTTCCCAATCATTCTAAGATCCATATTGTTTTTCATGTCTCATTCTTAAAGAAGGTGATTGGTACTAAGTGCTAAACTCAAACCAGTCTCCCTGAGTTGGACGAATAAGGTTCAATTTGGTTGCAACCACAAGCAGTCTTGGACCAACATGAGCGTCGTCTTCATCAACGCACCATCAAGGAAGTTTTATTGTAGTGGAAATATACAACTCCAGAAGATGCCACTTGGGATTCAATCACAATTCTGCAACAATTTCCTCATCTCAAGCCTTGAGGGCAAGGCTCTTTTTCAAGGGGGAGGGAATGTTAGGGACCTAACCTCCCTAACCTGTGACATATATAGAATAATATATTTCCATGTAATAAAGGCTAACATTAGTTAATAAGGTCTATTTAATAATTTGGAATAAGTTAATGTAAGAAGACCTAATAGAAGCTTCTGCTTCTAGAAAGATCTTCCTCTAGAATGATCTTTAAAAGACATAATTAGTATAAATAAGAGTAGGATACATGAGAAGTTTTATCTTGAGAATTATTGTAATAGAGCGCTATTCTGTTGGAGGTTTCCCCCTCGAAGAGGCAAGTGAACATTGTTTCCTATCAATAAAGGTATTATTTTGGTGCTGTGGTTTCATATATTGTGCTGTTCCGTTGTTATTTTCTATAGTATTTTTGTTTTCTGCTATTATAATAGATATGGTACCTTACACTTAACTATGGATTTCCTTATTTTATTGTAAGAAATGAGCTTAAGGTAAACCAATTTCTCTAATGAATATGTTATATGTTCGTCAACCCAAGATAATATATTGTCCATGGTATTGGGTGTGATGACTTTCTCCAATTCAACCTCCTTGCCCTTATTTGTACATGGTTTTGGAAATACCAAGTCTTCCGTAGTCATATAATAAATTTGCTGGGTGGTAGGTTAGTTTGTTGAGATTATTATTCTTGTGTTTGATCAAGGGGATGTTGTCCTGATGTAGTTTTTGTGTTCCCAATAGGATTTCCTTGATATTTTCCCAATATTTGTTTTTCTTGCTCAAGTCTATCCTACTCTTCTTTCTTCCTTGATTCTTCCTCTAATCTATATTTTTTCTCTGCTTCAAGCCTTTGATTTTTTTTTTATTTTTTTTTTCAATTTCTTGTTTTTACTTATGATCTTCTTCTTTCCTGATTATTTATGCTTCATCCTTGATCTTTTATTCCTATTCCTTTTTTTCTTTCTCAACTTCAAATTTTAACCGTTCTTCTTCCTCTTTATTTCTCCGTTCAACTTTTATTCTTAGTTCCTCCTCAAGTCTAAGTCTATCTTCTTCTTCTCTTCTTCTTCCTTTTTGAGTAGTATTTCTACTTTAATTTTCCATTTTCTCATCAGAAGACATGCTGTGGAAGGTAACATAATCATTTGACTTTAGACTTGGTTTTACTGTCTCCCAAGTGACAACATTTTCATAGGGAAGTTCATGATCCCATAAATCATGTGAGTAGGGCCATGTGATGGAAACTATTTCACTATGTTTTTCTACTAAGCTTAGGAGTTCATGTTTCCTAATTTTTGTAACATACCTAGCCTCCAAGTTGAGTTCCATCACTTTGTACAAATGACATAGATTGCTAAATATGAATTTAAGAATTCCCCATACATATAAAAGAAAACCAAGGGGCCATAGGCCCATAAAAATTACAAAATAAAACATGTTGATTTACCCATGCATTTAATAGCATATATAAAATGTGAATACATTCAAATATTCATTTACACAGCGAAACAATCATAATAAACAATAGAACACTTATTTGTTTATAAAACTTAACCAACTGGTTCCATACAAAGGATAAACCTCCCAACCATAGGAATTGCTGTTCATTTTATCTCAAAAAAATACAACCCTTGAGCTGAGGCTATGCATCCACAAGGAGATATGGTCCTCTTGGCTATCCACTCTCCACACACAACAACCCCAAACCTAGGTTCCAAACTCCAACAATAGTTCCAATCCACTGGCTCTATTCCTCACAACTTTCACAACTCAAGGAATATTCCCCCTTCATTGCTCTCAGTCCATCGACATATACCATTCATTTATCACGGCTTCCAACACACTCAATTGTGTTAGAAAACTGAGAGGGGGGTGAATCAGTTGTTATTGTGCTTAAACAATTATGCCCATTTGTTGTGGGTGGGAAATCCCTCCTATGGACTAGCACTAAGGGTTTTATCATGCATGCATAAATGACCTAAAGACTCTTACTTTTACCATCATCCCATGCCTAAACCCCCATTACTCATATGTAAATACAAGGCTCAAGAGATTAAGTGGACGTACCTTATTTTTCTTGTTTGATGTCTATCCCTTTTGGCACTTGGTCGTTCTTTGACTGCAACTCTCCTCCCAATGATGACCTGCATTCACTAAAGACAAACAAAGAACTCCACATACATTTGACCTATGAACTAACGGGTTAGAGATTTAATCAATCATACAATCAATATTCCAATAATGACAATCTCATATGGCAGGACGGGAAAATCAATTCTTTTATTAACTTCACAATGATACCTTATAATGATAAAGTCGGCTACTGTTCCTTGATCCTGGTCCTGGGCTCTTCTTCCACTGTCTTCCAACTGCTTTGCTCTATACTTCTATTTGCACAAGGATGGCTAAAGGTTGGGACAAAGGGAATTCTTAATCGTGTCAAGTTTCTTTAATATGATTCTCCCCCTTTCAAATGGGACCCCTAACCCTTCTTTTATAGGCTAGAAGAAGCTAGGTATTTGGTCGAGTGACCGACCATGCATGGATGAAGGGTTTAGTTAACTTACCCAAAGCTGTGTGTTTCGTCAACAAATTTCCTTTTTCCGTGCTTTTTTAGGTACATGTGGGCTGTCTTGGGTCAGCTAGCGTGTACACGTGTGCAGTAATGGAGTAGGGCACGTGGGTTTTTATAAAAGGGATTTTTTAAGAAGAGTTGCTCAACAATGTTTTGGCAAAGAAGGAATCTGAGATGGCTTGATGCCAGGTAAGCATGTATGGTGAAAATTAGGGTTATAACAGATGGTCCCTAATGTGTGAGGTCAGAAGAGCATATGATGGCTGAAATACATTAACAATCTTCACCGATGTTCTGAACAAGTGAGCCTAGGGACCAGAAATCGGGAGGTGCCATATGCAAAATAATAATTGTGTCACCGAGGCGGGCATACCCATGCTCAGGATAAAATAAAATCATGGCTACCAATCAAATACACTGTATATCCATGTCATATAACTATATAAAGTGTAGCTGTGAGCAATACACATCGGAGCTACATCTCAAAATAAAAAAGATATACGTGTAGAGTATCCATCTTCTAGAAGCTGATAAGGCCTGATGGATGGAGATGAGGTCTTCAGAGCTTGAGAAACAACTTCAAAATCTTCAAAACTTGGGTAGGAGTGTAATATGAGTGTACGACTTCACTACCCAAAGGTCTTCGATGGCTTGTCGATCATGGACTAGAGAATCTTGATTATCAGACTGAAGGATCATTGATTTCGAACAAAGACTTGATTGGACTTTCGAGATGGTCGGGCATGAGGGCAAGAGAAAAACTGTAGAGGGGCCGACTCAGGCTTGGTAAAAACTTCCCTTGGACAATAGCATGACAAATGATGAGATCCAGGCAACATGGAATTAACATAAGTTTACGAGGCAGGAGGAAACACAAACTCTCCATATGTTTGGAAGAATAACCAAACAGAGGAGGACACAACTCAATGTAGCGGGAACAACTTCCTAAGGTCATATTAAATCCTAGGGTTTGATGAACAAACAGATAGATGTGATTTATCCAAGGGTGACTCATTATGCTGCCAATACAAAGAAAATACTTTTCCCTTCCTCTTTTTGGGGTATATTTGATTTTTTTTGTCTTTTTCAATAATTTTGGAAAAAGAATAAAACAATGTTATGTTACAAAGGAGGAATGAGTGTCGCAAACATACAAGTTCGAGGCGCAAGGACAAGACTGATGTTCAAAGAAAGGACACTCAGGAAAAATCCCTCTTGGGACCAAAGGTGTCAAGACGTAGAGGCAAAGTGCTACAGGGCTTGCGTATAAGGCATGCTTCAGATGGTTCATTTGAGAGAAAAATGGAGCCGACATTAGACCAAAGACGCAGGTATGCAAATGCGGTTAACAAAACACACAATGGTAACGTCCTTTGATGTAAGTTTAACGAGCCCAGAGAAGGTAAGCTCAATGATTTTTCATTTT
>SNQJ01S0019466.1:159042-173651 GCA_010110895.2 Picea sitchensis | reverse complement strand
ATGTGTTATGTTTTAATTAATGATTGATTGATCAAATAGCGCGCCTGGAAATAAAAAGGAATTGTGCCTCGAGTTGGTTACTGTTAGATAGTTTACGTATATTGGACACCTTGCACGCTTGTAATTTCATTTGGATTGAAGAAATGTTTAAAGGTTTAGATTTTTGGTTGCGCGCCATGCACAATGTTGGATTTTGATTTCTAATTCTCACTCGCAATTGAAGGGTTATGTTGTTGTATTGTTATGTTGGTTGCCTTGGGTTGGTATGATGATAGTCCTTAGCTTAGTGGGATTGTTTGCCTGTTTCGAGAGGGTTGTAGACACCTCCATGTTCCTCAGAACAATCGCCAGCCCTGAGACCTTAAATGGTTAAAATCGATGGGAACCTGGGCTTGAGCGTTGCTTATGTGTCTTGGAGGTCCTAACCATTGCAGGGTAGGCCGGGCGGGTAGTCAGTTCTACTTATCGTCGTGTGATCGTTGTTTATGCATGCAGTTACTTGTCGCGCGTCCTTGTCGTCTTTTTATGTTCATCATGGTTGCGTCTTATTCGTCGTCGGGTGGCGACGCAGAGTCGAATGCATTGATTGTTTCCTTTGTACACGCGCGCACACACTTTTTAAACACACACACAAAAAAAAAATTGCACTAGTTACTAGAGTTGGGTCGTCGTAACGAGGAGGTTGTTACAAATGAAAAACATTCCTAACTGAAACGAGTGCTACGGACGCAATGAAATAGTCCTCTCAACCCAGAAATATACAGAAATGGAAGAGAACGGAGATGAGGAAACTCAGCTTCATGATCTCGATCTGCAACAAGAGCGGGTCTTCAAACAAACTCTGATACCATGTTCGACAACATAGGTATTCCAACAGAGGATGAACACCTTCAGTAATCAAATATCAACACACCGATGTTTTGACGTGGTAAAACCCCTACGGGAAACATCCACATCCCCAACCAACGCGTCCACTTGGAGCAATTTATTAATGCAAAAGAAAAGGATTACAGAGAGATTTTACAAGCGAGTTTCTCACAATAGATCATTGGAAAATGACCCTTCATGATTTTTAAATAGATATCACAGACCAATCGGGTGTTAAGCCACATATCAATGGTCATTAAGATCGAGGAGAATATGAACTTTCCAATCACTCTATGTTGGGAACATATCCTGACCATCGGATTTCCTAACTACAAATGCATACTAATGCATACTAAAGAAACACACTTTTACCTAACGACACATTAGACCAAGTAGATATTAACTAACTACTAAGTATCTAAATATCCTAACACCAACATCACCATAGTTTTGATGACTTAGGAGGTTAGGAAGGTCAGTAATATGGAAGATGATTTTAAATTAGGATCTAATATGGGTACAGGGAGGGAAATCCAAGAGGAATTGTTTTTCATATTCTACCCGCTTAGTGTCACAAAGGTGACAAATTCTCTCATCCCATGGTGTTTTGGGAGTTGTCCAATGCCTAGTTTCACCATGTATCTCATGAGAGTTTGTTCTTATTTTAGGAAAGTTTATTTTCATCTTTGCACTTTTCAAAACTGATAGGTAATTTTGATATTCTAAATTACGGTTGACTACCTCCTTGAGTATCTTAATTTCCTTTTATCCACTAATTCTTTATCACACCACATATTCTCCTTAAATTTAGAAGTGATAAAATTTGTAATATTATCGATATTTTCCATAATGGCTTCTTCTTGTGTTCCCTAATGATTTAGCCAAGATTAGGCATCTTTATGCCATCCTTGCTTGAGCCACTGGTAGTTTTGGCTAGAGTTTGAAGCAATTTCGGGGATCCTCTTGTTATCCGTGTTGTTTATCTTGTTCTTGTATGTTAGGTATATAATCATAGCAATGCTCTCAATGGGGGGAAAGTATTGCTTCTATGAGGAGGATAGGATAGGGTGTATTTCCCTTAATTTTGAGATTATTAATTATAAAATTCTTTTGGATCTATTCTAGCTTTCTCCAATATTCTATAGATATACTGCAACCCCAAATTTCACATCCATATAAGATAACTGGAGTGACGAGAGTGTGAAAGAGGAGTTTTTTTTAATCCTAAATCCAATGGTATGTTGATTTACAATTGTTTTTGAGCCTATAATAAGCTTTCCACCCTCCATTTATCCTTTTTAAAATGTTATAGTTCCAATTCAACTTGCGATGGATTTCGATTCCAAGATACTTGTATGAAGGAACTTCCTCCAAGCTATTGTTACCATAAACAAAAGTATCGTAGGTGATCCTTTTGGATTTAATTATCATAACCTTTGGTTTGTCAGTGTTCATAGTCATGTCCATGCTATAGAAGAATTGCTTGAGGCTTATTAGTTGCTTCCCTAGGTCATAAGGACTCTTCTCCACAAGAACAATATCATCATCATAAAGAAGGAGGATGATGACTATACTAGTGAGATTCAGGCCAACACAGTATGTGTCCTCCAAACAATATTCTAACTTATAAAAATAGATTCCTAAAAGGGTAGGGGGTAGGCGACAACCTTGCTTGACTCCTATATTACAGTTAATTTCTTTCGACCAACCCTTAGTGTTCCTAAACTTGGGAATAACTTTCTCATATAGTCTTACTACGTCAACTCTTAACTCGAAATGGACTTTAAACTCTTCAAACCTATTCCAAAGGTTAGTCATGGGCATAGTGTGAACATATTTTCTAAAATCAACAAAACAACAAAGGAGATTGGTTTTATCATTACGAAACTCCTCTACAATGATCCTAAATGTAACAAGGTGGTCCACTATGGAATTGTAGCCTATAAACCTAGCATGGCCTCTAGCTCTTATTCCATGGATTTCTAGCCATGTGTCAATATTGTTTTCCAAAATACTTCCATATAGCTTAGCTAAAATGGGGCTAATCATAATGGTCCTATAATTAAAGGGATTGATTTTATCCCCACTTTTAAAAATATGTACAATGAGGTTTTGATTCCAAGGTTTTGGGAAGCCTTACTGGATAGCCAAATTGAAAAATTTATGTATGTGACGGATGAGGATAGGTCCTCTAATTTTTAATATTTCATCCTGGTAACCTTCGATGTCCTTAGCGTTTCCTTTTGAGAGACGCTTAACCCCAAACTTAATGTCTTCTATAGAAAACACTTCATCCTTTGTAAATTTGTTTGGAATGTTGTCCATGACGTTAGGGGATTCATACATATTTTAAGGTAGAAATTCTAGTCCTTCAAGGGAATCTTATTATTTTATTTAGTTTTACTAGTTATAATTTGCCTCCAGAATTTCTTAGGATCTTTCTTAAATAGGTGCAAAATTTCCTCTTTCTTTCGATGTATATAGTCTTTTTTTCCGTTTAATTAAGGTTTTGTATCTATTTATCTTATCGAAATTTAAAGATGCATTGGAAGCATCCCAAATGGATTTTCTAGCAATTTTACATTCATTATCATACCAAGGGTTAGTTGTATTGGTTTTCTTTTTATGTAGCACCTCAATAGAGAAATTGTTAATTAAAGTAGAGAGGGTTGATGTAAAATTCTAATAGTCGGATTCAATATTGTTATGATACGATATGAGTTTTAAGGCATTGCTTAAGTCTTTTAAGAAGAGATAGACTTTTTTTGGTCAAAACGTAAGTGCCTTTGGCTATCAAATTGTTCCTCTACAAAGCTTTTGTGCATAGAAAAATTAAGAGTTAGGGTTAGAGGTCTATGATCAAAGTCAGGTTCGTGGTCATCTAAAAGTTAAAAATTTACTATTTGGTTGTATATGGGGATATTTGATATTACATAATCAACAACACTGCTACCCAACCCATGGATACAAGTCATGTTGTTATAATTTGGCCACTTCTGTAGACCATTGCAAACTATTAAATATCGAGAACTGCATATCTTGATTAATTCAGTACCAAACAAATTCTCAATCAAGTCTTCATAGTTTCTTTTTTAACAGTTAGCTAAAAAAAGGTCCTCATCTAGCCAAAGAGGATTAGGGTTGGAGTCATTACTTAAAATAATATCTTGATTGGTTTCATTTCTAGCATTAAAGTATCCTAACAGGAGGATAMTACCTTCATTTTTCATATTGTAGATATTCCGCTCTAACCTTTTGTAGGGACAATTCTTATCTAGATTGTTTTTCCTATAATAAGTAGAGTTAATAGGTGCAAAATAACATATTTTTATATAAATCTTCTTAGCGTTAATATCAAATATCTCCATCCATATGTATTGATTGAGAGGATCTTTCTTATGAATCTGGATGTGAGGAGAGATGTTCATTTTTATGTAACATGATATGCCTCCAATCCCTCTACGAGAGGACTTCTTGTTCCATGTGGACCACAAAACAAATCCTTCGATATTAGGGACCTAACATTCTTCATGCTCCCAAGTTTCAACCAAGAGAATAATGTCAATGTCACTCAAGATCCAGCTTAGTATAGGCCCTTTACTCCATGGAAAACCATGATAGTTCCAAAAGAACCAGAGTGCCCCGAATTGCTATTTATCGTTGTCCTTTTGGTCTTTATCTCTAATAATAGCTTTTCGGTTCCTAATTATTGCCCATTTTCCTTCCTTTCTAGCTTACTTTACCTTTTGAATCCCCTTCCTTAATTTAGCTTGATCTTTTGGAATGAGGTCTTCATTTATAAATATTCCAAACCCCGTTACGCTCATATTTTTACTGAGTATGTCATATTTATGGGAATTAGAGCTTACCACAACCCAAATAAACCTATCTTTATGTTCAATTGTTTTGCCCAACCTTTTTTTATTTCTATGAGGCCAATTGTTTCAATTTGTGATTTATTTTTTAATTCTTCCTTGAATATTGCTAATGTATCCTCATTTTTCTATTCATTTATACAAAAAAATTATGAGGTTCAAGGCTCTTTTGTTAGGCTCATGGTCTAACTCTATGAGTTTATTCATTTCCTCTTTTATAGGTTTTGTATCCAATTTGTGTTCCACCCTATTTAGGGCCAAATTGTTAATTAGTTTGTCTTCTAATTCTTTAATTTTGTTCCTAAGATTGCTATTTTCATCCACCTCTTCTACCTTCGTTGATTGTTTTTGTTCCTGGTTGTTTTTTCCTATTTCTTGTAATCTAGCCTCCATATTATGTAGCTAAGTCTGAAACCCTAGAAGTTTATTGTCCATATGTCTTTAAATATTATCTTCGAAAGATCTAAATTTATTATCAAGCATTTTTAGTAACTCACTTCGAAGCATTGCTACTAATTCACTTTGAAGTTTGGCTTCTCTTTCTTCTCCACATTTTTATGTTGATTCTATAGATTCATGCAAACTTTTTTCTATTAATTCTATAGATTCATGCAAACTATCTAAGGTTACTTTGTTAAACCTTTATTATATTTGGGTATCAAAAATGAATTACTCATATTGAAAAGAAAAAAATAAAAATAAAAAACTTGTAAACTTGATTTACAAAAGGGTTTAAATAATCCCTAACAAAATTATAATAAATCAAAACTAAACATATTCACCATATCAATTCACTGCCTTATATATTCACGGTAGAGATAATATTGACCGAAAATATATATTCACCGGTATGTATTCACCTCACCCCATAGCGTAAGTGTGTGTGTATTTTTGTTTTGGTTGTTGGTGGACATGCCACGAATATATATGTACGAGGTTATTCGTATTCTTTAAGAGAAGAGATATTTTCCACTGACTTGTTTATTCGTTTCTACCAAATAACTAAAACATATAATTTATCAAAATGAGTTGCACATTAAATTAATTCACAATTTCTTTTAGTGAGCCACATTTTAAAAAGTGTTGAATGAAGTAATTTGATTAAAATATCACATTGGTAGCGTCGGCCAATTTTCCATGACTTGTATTTTATTTCTAAAATATATAAATTTAACTAATGAAAATGCTTAATTAATATAATATAAGCATAAATGCATTTTAAATGAAACTTGAATTATAATAAAGTGAAACTTGAATTATGATAAAGATTTATGTAAGACCTTCGTCTTGATTTCTAAAATATATTAGATATAGCCATGTATAAATGTATATGCATGATTTACAAAGGTGAGAGAGGGGCCGTGTAAGTTGAAATAGTGACTTTGTATTGTAAATGTAATTGTAAAGATTTTTTTGTGTAGTTCAAGGCTAAAGATTATTGAGTGAATGCACATGAGTATGTATGTGGTAAATAAGTTTTAGAGGATTGTGTGGTGGAATTACTATAATGTAGTTAGTGATGTGAATATTATTAGTCCATGTCCTTTAGGTTGACATGGATTTTCAGGTTGACAGGGATTTATAGTAATCAGTTTTCCAATCTTTGCACATAAATTGATGTAAAAAAATATTATCCAAAGTTTTTATGTATTTTTACAATTTCCTTGTTCATTTATTCTAAGTTTTGATATTTTACCTCTTATTTGGCCTCTTCCCGAGGAAGAGGCTCATATTTTGAATCAAAACCTTAGTTTAAAAGGTAGGTTCTATTCTAATTTTTTTAGATATCAAGTAATCTAAGTAATGTTAGCAATGAATCTAGCATTAAATGTTTGTTGAGTGCCATAAATGTTTTTTGGGTTTTTCATGATATGGACATCAGCTGCTCACTGTCAACTCCCTAAGCGCTCACTGTCAACTCCCTAAGCTTCCACCTAGACAGCCATGCAAAAACTCCGGTGATATACTCTCTTATAAGTTCAAGACTACCCTACACTCTATTTAACTTCTGCATGTTTCCTTATCCCTCCCCCAACATCCGAGAAAGTCTCTTCGTTCTTCCATTAACTACTCTCTTCCATCCATCCATTCTCTGTTGGCGGATGCCTCTGTCTATGTATTAACCCTCCCCTCCAGGCCTGGTAACCAAAACCCTCTAAATCCGACTCAGTCCATCCATCCATTCTCTGGTGGCAGCTGCCTCTACCTTGTAATGGAGGAGAAAACTGGTACGGAAAAACCAACAACCACTAATGCATTCTATTAAGGAAAATCAGTTAGTGTGTGCCAGAAACCCAAGCTTTGATGACCATCCGACAATTTGAGCTTACACATCCACTCTACATTGTTTATTGGCCAAATTTAGCACGGATAAAACATATAAGTGCCAGACGGAGCCAAAGATAGTAGAAGGCCAAAACTAAGAGGGAAAAAGTTATGAATAAATGAACCAGATAGCGGCTACGGCTTTCCTCTACGGTCAGAAGCCGTAATATTGGCGGTTGAGTTGAAACCTACCTCGAGTGGATATTCACAGGTCTTGGGTTTTGATCGCCGGACATGTAAATGAGATCAAGCCCAACATTTAAGCCCGTCTACCTGGCAAGAGAGCAAGGACGAGGCTCTTTCAAGGCTATGCGGTGGTTGTTGTCTTTAGGTTGGTATTACAACTTTTATTTCACTTCGTAATAACTTTTTACCAGCACATAACTTCGTAGTAACTTACAATCTCATTTGCAGATATATCATGTTATTACTCAGCAATGCCTACCAATGTATGCGTTCAGCCTCAAGACAACCCTTTCATCTGCCTTCCGAGCACAACGCATTCAGCCTCACAGCATCAGCACGACCCTTTCATCTGCCTTCCATGCACAGCCCATAGCCTGGTGCCTTCTAGATCACTGCCACAGTCTATCAACAACACATCATGCCTCTTCTTGATAATTGGTTTAATGGTTCTCGTTGTCTCTAAATTTTTAACTTATTTGAAATTTTTCCTGGAATGAGACTGAGCATGAGCGGCTTCAATTGCAACCCAGTTTTTCTCAATGGCAGCAACAACTTCTTTGGGCATGTATTTCTAGTCGTTCTTTGCAAGGACATCGATGGAAGAAAAATAGCAGTCGTTGCTTCTTGCCTTTTCCAACGCAACTTGACCAACCGACAGGGGACGGAAGGATTCAATGCCACTGTTTTCTGAAGATGAAGAAGTAGAGATGGGACGGAGAAATCCCTCGAAGACAATGAAGTGGCCTTCTCTGAAGAGATCAGACACTAGCCCCTTGTGTCGCACTAGAATGTCGGTGACGAGATCCGTGACCATGAACTCCATCTCTGTGGTCGACGCCGGCTACACCACGCTCCCCTCGAGAATGAGGCCACCGAGTTAGAACTTGTTCTTGGACGGATCGATCCTAAACTTGTTGAGGGCATTGATGGGGGTGACGTAGAAGACCAAGGACTCCCGGAAGCTGTTGAGCACTATGATGATAAACCCCGCTATGCAGTTGTGAAAAGAGACCAAGCTACATGGAGGAATATCACAGATCTGGAATATGAGATATTTGACAAGGACCATGAACACATCAACTAGTCTCTATGTCAAGTGGCACGTCATTAACAAGTGCATGCATGCCAGACGTGTTATTTCACTAAGTCTGCTTGTAATCTTATTTCACTGTAACCCTAATGTCGTGTCACGCCCATATGAATCACCATATAACTTGTACACATGACGAACATAGATTTTGAATACTTTACAAATTAATATAATTAAAAAAAAAACTTCAAATTAATATAATTTAAATAATAAAAAAATGGTTGATGCCGTCAATAGAAGATTATTTTTCTACTTAATAACAATTTGTCCTTGAATTATACTTTTACTTCTTTAATTTTTATGGAGTGGAAAACCACAATGTGTTTTACCTATTCGATTCAAGTGTTAACAAATGCATGGATCAAATTGTCTCAATTCGATACTATCCTTGAAAGACATACAAATTGATTGATTGATTAGAGACTTATTCCATAAATGTCTATATATACATGGTTTTAGAAATTGATTACTCTGATATGGAAATTCATGCATTGTAACTCAACAACATATATTAATTTATGATATAAACTGACTGTCATTACAAAGAATCAATAATGAAATTTTTTTACAATAGGTTCCTTATTTTTATTTACTAGTGTCTGAATAATACATGTGTGGATTTTCTACTCACCTTAGACAATCAGCCTATCCTTTGAAGATTCTCCTTCCTTTATATCAGTTTGAAACTTATCAATTTACCGTTTTTGAATCAATCTGTGTAAAATTTAACCCTATGAATAATTGTCGGCGATGGCTGGGTTCAATTCTAGTGATGTCCTTTCAACCCCACTTTGTTTTCTTGTGTAATGTATCTATCTATACACTGATATATTGTCATTTAATTATTAATCCTGGATAGGTATCTAAATCAAGGCTAGCTCTTTGTTACTAAAGCGCCTTAAACTATGCACAATAGCGAACAAAACTAATCTACATTGTCTCTTTCACTTCACTTCGTTCAAATTGGTCTTTCACTTTATTTCCCCGAGTTCAACGTTAACCAAATATTGTCTACGCAAATACAAATACAAATACTCAGATATTCTTGGCAGGGACTTGTTGCCCCACAACTCCTCTTGTTGGTGAATGTAATATATAATGATATATGATGGTTGCTAGGAGCATGAAAGGGATTGTGATTCCATGAGAAGCAAAGAGGAAACATCAATCATAAAGTATTGGTTTTAGAGCTTCATCTTATACCTTTAATGCGATTAATCTATCATATACTTTTAATGTGATTAATCTATCAAACTTTGGAATGAGAGAACCTTCAATGAATGAAATATATATTTCATGCCTTTAATGTCTTTAATGTGATTCACCTATCACTCTTTGGAATGACAACCAATCTTGAATGCATGGTGTATCTTATTTTTTTTATGTGATTCTCCTCATCCTTTGTAATGAGTACCAACCTTGAATGCATGGACGTTGAGTGAAGCAAAGTCTAACTCACATAATTATTAATGCATGGGTTAAGCACTTCATTCACCACATACCATAAGGGAAACCATTGATTATCTTTGGATTTTTTAAGGGCACATGAATTATGTGGTTACATTTCCCCATTGTGGTTCATTATTCAAATCTGAAGTTAACCCATTAAGCAACAATCTATGTGGAAGAGTTGTAGACTTGGGATGGGACATAGAGATGTAGTTAATGAGCCTAGACATTGGGTAAGATAAGAATCCCTCACACATTAGTTGTTGCTACTTTGTGTTTTCTTAGAAGTTGAGGTTTATTCTCTGAAATTATTCTCAAAATAAAATCAAAAATTTTAACGTCATCACCTATATGCTTAGAAGTTGAAGTTTATTCTCCAAAATTATTCTAAAAATGAAATCAATAATTTTAACTTCATCATCAATATTGAAGATTAGTGTGAAAAAATTATTAAATATAAATATTTTTTTTTTATAAATAATTGTTTAATAAAGAAAAAAAATCTCTTTTTTTTTTTTTCACACAGAAAAAAACAGTTCCACTGTTATTCTATTAGAATCAAGTGGCCTTTCAAGTTACATATAGATCAGAGAAATATGTTGTTCTCTAATAGTCTCCTCAAAATTCTTGATAATTTATCATATACTTTAAACAAGTATTCAAGAAAGTTTATATTGACTTCCGTCAATTTTCTAAACATAGTATCATAAACTTAACTTGTCTAAAAGTAAAAGTAAAAGTAAACTTTCCATCTAATGTCGATGTACATTGGTTTCTGACTTTAAAATATTAAAAAGTTATCAGCATTTACTACATTATCTTTAATAGTTTCCTCATAAAAAAAACAACCCAGGGGGATGTCCAACGCTTTTTTTGACAGTTTATCTGCAAATTTCTCCTTTAGACATTTGATATGTTCTTTCCAGCTGGATAAATATAATAGGTTCATATTTGAACAATCATTGATCCAGTCAATGGCCACCTTGGAATCTCCAGCAACCATCATTTTTCTTATGGACAACCTATTAGCAAAGTAAAAAGACCCCATAGTCCCATAATTTCATCTTTCATATTATTACCTTTACCACCTGCAAAGTGTGCCCTATAAAAGTGGCATGAATTTAATTTTATAAAGATGCCAACTCCACAGTTATCATCAACAGTTGCACCATAAAAAATCCTATTGGATTTTCATCAAAGAAGACTGGATTTAGTATAAAATCAAATTTGTCTACTTCTCCTACCCCATTGTGTTCCTTAATATCAATCATAATTTTTTTTGTTATTCTGGAGTCCTCTCTTTTCCAATTCTCAAATAAGATTATGTTTCTATACTTCCATATTCCCCAAATAACCAGAAAAGGAATATGTCTTATCCTTGGATATTGTGTAAACCATTGCAACAAATTATCTTCCATAGTGGAATACTTCCAAGCATCTGTAACATTGAGAGAGTTTAAGATTTCTTTCCATATGGATTGTGTGGTTTCACAATGTATAAATAGATGAGAAGTTGTGTCTTCATCCTTGAGACAGAGATTGCAAACTAAAGGTCCAATGCCTCCCTGTTTCATATAATTTGCACTAGTGATGATACAATCCTTCAAGCATAACCACATGAAGAAAATAATTTTACTTGGGATATTAACGTTCCATATAGACTTAAACCACCAACTAGTTCTTTCCTCGTGATAATTGTTAGAGATGGACTGATATGCTAAATTGGCAGTTATTGTTCCCATAGCCTTGTTCTATGACCAGGCAATATTTCCATTTGTATTATTAAAAGTAATTCCACTACTTTTCAAAATTAAAAGGAAGTTATTCCATTCAGTTGCCAAGTCTCATGTTAGTCCAAGTTGATTGGCATCTATCCATATTTGTGTAAAACCTGGAACATCTGGTAAAGCCGCCTATTCTAAGGTATATATATGTTGGTTGTTGAGATGTTGAATTAAGGATGCTGAGATTTTATAAGATGCATTATCTCTTATGAAAGGATCCTTCCCAATAATGACTTGTTTACCACACCATATTTTCCAAGCCAACCATCGCTTAATAAAATGCAAAGAATCCATAAATTGTTTCCATATAATAGAGGTATTTGGGTACTTACAATCATCTTTACATAGCCAAGGGGTCAAATCAACTCCTTTTAAATATTTCTTTTTAGGATCTGACTCCACAAACTATTACCAAATAATCCTCTCCAACATGATTTTGCATCCAATGAATGGGCAAACCAAAAGATATTCCTTATACCCCAACCACCATTTTCCTTTGGACTGGCAATGTTTTTCCATTTGGTTAAGTGAAAGCTTGTGAATTTGTTAGCTCCTATCCAAATGAAAGTTTCCATGAGTTGTTGAATCTTGTGTAAAATAGATTCATGAATCTTCACTAAACTGAGCCAGTAGACAGGGATTATTTATAGTATTGATTTCGCTAAGACCATTCTTCCTCCTAAAGAGAGACACCAGAATGTCCAATTGTTGATTCTTTTCTCGATCTTCTGAATCAACCAGTTTCAATCCGCTACCCTATAGCAGTTTGGTTTTAAATAAAAGCCAAAATATTTCATGCCTTCCTCAATGTTGATGAACTGTATGTTGAACATTGATTGAATCCTTTGATCTAGACTGGGATCTGTGTTCTATGTAAGGGGTGAAATCACAGAGGTGGGTAACACTTTCGTGACAATTGGATCTCCAAAATTCCAAAAAACATTTTTTTGGTCGAACTAATATTATTTTTCGGCCAAAAGATATTTTTTTGGCCGAACTATTTTTGGGCCGAAAAGTGGAACGTCAAATCGAATAGTACAGTGACGACACCCTCGATTTGCATGTAAAAATTTAGTCAAATGGATTGTTTCCATTCGACAAGATGTTTTCGGCCGAAAGAAGGTTTATATATCAACCACACGTCGATATTGAAATGTTTTTCTAACTTTGTTGGCGTTTGGGAGCGTTTGTGAGTGTGGGCGCAGAGGTCATGAGCATTTGTGAGTGTGGGCGCAGAGGTTGTGTTGGCGTAGAGGTCGTGGCGGCGGACGTAGGGTTGGTGCAGAGGTCGTGTTAGCGAGCAGTCGACGAGTTTTAGGTATTTCTCTAAGTTTTAGTTTTAGTTTTTAATTTTAATTTTTAATTTGTATTATGAAATTTAATTTATATTTTTAAATTAAAATTTAGTTAATTTGGCGGCCCCTGTGGCCAAGCCATGGGCACGCCAAAGACTTGGCCACAGGGATGGGCCCTCGCGTCCAAGTCACAGTCCAGTGGACCGTGACTTGGTCGTGGGGGGGCAGCCCTATGGCCAAGTCGTGGGCATGCCAATGACTTGGCCACAGGGTTGGGCCCTCGTGGCCAAGTCACAGTCCAGTGGAATGTGACTTGGTCGCGGGGGCACAGCCCTGTGGCCAAGACATTAGTGTGCCCATGGAATTTACCTGTTCAACATAGGCCCATATAATTAGAAGTAAAAATTTATAATACCTTTTTTTTTTCAGAAAAAAAAAAAATATTATATTAGTTAATATAATAAATCTGTTCCCAAGCGGACATTACAACTTAAATCAGTCTGTCTTCAATTCAATACTATTCCCATCATTTAACCTTCACCAAAACTTTTCTAAAACCGAATACAACAACAATTACCTTAATGTTAGTACCTTGTTTACAAAATTATCAAAACACAAAAGAAACATTAACTAGTCTTTTACAATGAATATCCAGCTTGTCATTTTCCTTTGTATCGGTATTATTTATCTTGTAGACACTTTTTCATAGTTCCCTAGAAGACCATCTATGATTTTTGTAAAAAAAACACCTTCCTCATCCAGCTGTAGTGCTTCCTTGGATATCTGATCTGCAACCTTGTTATATGTTCTATAAATGTGATGTGCTTTTAGTTGAATAAAACTTCCACACAGTCTTCTGATTTTTTCCATCCATGGTTGCAAAGTGAGTACCTGAAAATTATTATCATTATTGAACCAGTCAATAATGATATTTGAATCACCTTCCATCATTAATCAGTTCATTTTCATATTCATATTGAAGGTCCCTAAGGATGGACATTTTAAAACAACCCTTGCCCCGCATTTTTTGCCCATGTCCTGTGAGGCTCCATCAAAGAACCCTACTGCATAATACCAATCCAAACAAAGAGGTCTATCAATCCTTAATTTCTTTAACTTTTGGACAGGTTTGTATTCTCCCAAGGCCTGTTGGATGCAAGTACACACTCTGCCAAGTCTAGGAAACGTATTTTCAAATATCATTATATTTTTGTGTTTCCATAATATTTACTAGTGGTATTATGACATTTAGAAGTGTGTCAATCCACTTTATTTTGTGAGTATGTTCATCACATAAGTATATACCATAGTCTTGTTCTCAACTTATGCCCATATTACTAAAAGTAAAAATTCTAACATTTATTAGAATTAAAAAATTATAAGATTTACTTGTGGGGCTACAACATTTATTTATCTAAATTAGAAAAATATTATACTTTAGAATGATCTATGCTACATTGTATTGTCATATATCAATTATAACACTTTAAGATTGCAACTAATAAATTCCATGAGGATTCCAAATGAATGACTTATAGAAAACACATTTAAATTTTTAAATGTCCCATGTCACATACCATCTCAACACTCAAATAACCTATAATTGCATCCTTTCTCAATTGTAATCTTCAAACTTCTACCTCCCTCTCTCAATCTCTAGCAATTCATATTCTTATGGCCCATCTCTAAGAGATAGTTACAATTGTTCCTCTTCTTTACATGCCACTTGAACAATCAA
>SNQJ01S0019466.1:143889-158992 GCA_010110895.2 Picea sitchensis | reverse complement strand
TCTCTAAGAGATAGTTACAATTGTTCCTCTTCTTTACATGCCACTTGAACAATCAATTCAACTTCTACATGTCATTTGATGCCCACTTCCTAATGACAATGAATTGGTTCAATAGTTATTGTCGATGCACCATACACATGTTGTTTTTGATCTTGTAATCCCTTGTACATTTTGTCAATTCATTGAGGTTAACATATGCACCCTCAAAGAAACCATTAGGATTGATCTATTCCATGGTAACGTTGAGTGCTATTCTACCAAGAACCCCAATCAACTTAGTCCTCAATCATTCAACTACTCATAGACCATACTACACGAAGAATTGACCAATAAACATTCTTAGAACCTTTTAGGTTTTTGTTGACATGTTCTAGAAACATACATCCATTATTTCCATTAATTGTCCATCAATGTGATCTTCAAGTCAATTATGCATAGTTTAGTAAATCTATCACTTCCATATTAGGTCGGTTCTCTCCTAGTGGAATGTCCCAACAAAACTTAGTACTTAGTCACACTCTGACCTAATTGACTATTTGACTTCTTACACGATTCCTTATGATTCCTAGGAAATGTTTAATTTGTCTACTCAAATTCCTTTAATATCATGATTAATCTCCACATAATTTTGTTTCCATTATGCACTTGTGGAGAAAATATACTTGTATATCAAAATTTACAAAGATATATTTTAATAAAGATTAGTAATTGATAATGAAAATTGTTTTACAAAATAAATGACTTCTCAAAATACAAGTCAAAGGGTGAGTCAAGTAATAAGTTGTGACTTTTAATTGGATATGTTAATTGGGTCTAGCTAAGTGTCAGAGAGGACAATTTCGTATCTACCCCACCTAGGACCAAAATGCACTTTTGACATGTTTTATTTTTATGAGAAGACTATTGATTAGGACTCTTCATGAGTTAATTTTTTATTGGGGATGGAAAGGTAACAACAATCTCATTCTAGCACATATATGTGTGTAACCTCTAACCAAAATTTTGGTTGGTAACCTACCAAAAGTACTCAATTGTTAACCTAGTAGAAATTTGTGGGTAACCAAGAGAGAATCTATTTGTCTCTCTCTCTCTATACCCCCAACTCTGTCCCCCCACTGCTCTTTCTCTCTAGAGGAAAACCATTATAGTTTAGTCATTGTTCTACTATTTTTCTTTCATTGTGAAGTAATTATTTTTTTAGTTAATGTTTAAAATCCATATAGTTTATAAGTTTCACCTTTCCATATAAATTTCAAGAATCTATTTTGAATATTTTTTACTCAAGCACATAGCTACATTAACCATTCAACACATAATAACATATCCATTCCATTGACTAGTAAGGCATAAAGTTCCATTTGTAGCTCTATTTTTTCTAGTTTTTTAGATACCGTATGACACTTTCCTATATCCCTTGGATGTATTCATCATTTGAGATCTTTGGTAGTATATACAAATATATTTACTTTTTTTTTAGGGATGTTGATATTTACAAAATTTTGTGTGTTGGTGTAATTTATTAGTATTGTGGCATTGTTGCTCTTTAAATGAAAAGGAAAAGAGCTGAAAGAAATCTTGCAAAAAGGTATAATTCATTTTGTTATCAAATATAAACAACCATGAGTAAGATGGAATTGAATTGCAAAGAGTGAATATGGCATTGTACTTAACAAAGAATAATCTAGTGTCATATTGTATGTTTGTAGTTCAAGAACAAGAATCTATATGGAACAATTATTTCTTGAGTGCATTGTATTTTTTAACACAATTTCATAGTGTACAAGAGTCTTAAAAAAATATTATTAAAAAGAAGTAATCACAAGTGACAAAATCCTTAAAAACTAGGTTCAAAGTTTTTGCTAGCAAACATTTACACTAAGAATCAACACTAAGATTCCAGATATTTTCCATGAATATAAAATCTATATTACTTTGTTAATGTTGGTATTTCTATAATGAGTCAACCTATTCATAGATTGATTAGGTTCAAAGTGTTTGCTAGAAAACATTTACACTAAGATTCAAGATATTTTCCATGAATAGAAAATATATATTACTTTGTTAATGTTGGTATTTCTATAATGAGTCAATCTATTCATAGATTGATTCCATTTTAGGTAATCTGTAATGGTCATTAGTCAAGCTATCAATATTCCTTAGGTTAGTGAGTCGGACCAAGCTATGATATATTCTCCCTTAGTTATGGATTCAAACAAAAATTTCATTCAAAAACTCAATGATTAACATGATTATGTAATTCACACCAAGTTTTGCATTTTTATGTGTTCTTCATTTCATAACAAGAGAAATAAATATTCATTTCCAAGAGTCATTTATATTTGGACTAGATTGACAAAACACATCTTGAAACCATCTAGTGAGACCTAATGATAATGGGTAAGTAAATCTCCCCCTATGCTTCACATGTCCTACATATTGTCACGAGTCTTGGTCACATCTTTGTGTAAGACATGAGTGACCTACTTGTGTAGTAAACTAATCAAAAAGGAACCAGTCTCCCACTTTGGTGGTCTTTTCCAATTGTAGAGGCCCTTTGACTAAAGGAATAGTTATAACGAATACTTCATTTTGGATGATAAAGTCTAATTTATAGAAATAAAAGAGTCTTAGATGGGAACTAATTATTATACTCATTTATTACTTCACACATATTGACCAAAGTTATTGAATGCTTATCTTATTGATGATATTTATATTCATATAAAATAACTTCAAATTGACAACTTATTGGATTTGTGTTGGATATGTAGGCATAGCTAGCACATACATATCCCACATGTAGACAATAATAACAAGTGGTGTTCCTTATATGCATATTTTTACAATGTTCACAACTAATGATGCATACAAATAAATAAAGTAAATCAAACTTCAAATAATCATCATTAAAGAAAGAATAACAATTCAACATTCATCCATCTTTAAAATTGAATTATTATAATTTAAACATGGTAGGAACTATGTGAGGAAACAAGGAATCATAATGTTATGAGAGCCATGTGACCTAACACTAGTGATATATCCACTCATAGTAGAAACATTTTCTAATGAAACCCCATATCATATGGGAGTTTTTATGTTAGAAATAACATTTTATCCCTACCTTCTAGTTAACAAAAACTCTTCATAAGTATTGATATTTCATTGAATTTCGATTTAATAGTATTTTTAATGGTATATCAATGTTCTATAGAGTGATATCCTTCCCCATTCTCAAATAATTTAGCGAAGAATTGGCATCTTTATGCCAACCCCTATTAAGCAATAGGTAGCATATTTTCTTTCATGTTAGTAGTCTCGTGTGCCTGTACATTATGTACCTAATTTTAGTCATTCTTTTAATGTGGAAATAACTAATTATATGAGGATAGGATAGGTTACATATGATATTAATTATAAGATTATAAATTATAAACACTTTTGAATTTTCTCAGTATTTCTCCATGATTATATAGAAATGCTACAACCCAAATCTTCAAATCCATATATAATATAACAAGATTGATAAGTGTCTCAAAAGGGATTTATTTTTTCCCCAGAGCCAAAATTCATACGATTTACAATTGTTTTCAAGGTAAAAATAGGTTTTGGACATGGAGGGATATGATGTTAGGTTTAATAATCAACAACAAATAAACTCAAAACTATATCAAGCAAGGGAGTTAGGGAGTTTATAGTTAAGAAATCCCTTAGTGGAAATATGGTTCTTTTATGTAACAATTAGTTGTAAATCCCTTAGTGGAAATCCCTTAGTTTATAGTAAAATTAGGTCTCTTTATGTATCCCTTAGTGGAAATCCCTTAGTTTATAGTAAAATTAGGTCCCTTTATGTAACTTTAGGTGACCATAAAATATTTCACAATCATGTATTTAGTTCAACTATATCCACAACTATCCAACAATTTGTCATTAAATCTCTCAAGTGAACCAAATATATAATATAACATTTGCACAGTTCATATGTTATATAATATAACATTATCACAAAAATTACATTTGTTCCACCTCATCTTAATTTATATTAGGAATACAAACAACCCTCAATCCCATCCCATTTAACATGACAATAAAGGAATTAGTATAAAAACTCAATGACATTTAAACAATGCTAATGAGAAATTTAAAGCAATGGCATATAATCCATGTTCATGCAAGACCTTCACCTCGTTGTGATTAAAACATGGGTGTGTGAGGTTATGAAGATTAAACTCTTTGTTTTGGGGATTCTAATGCATTACATTATATGCGGTCTTTGTGGATCCAACCATAGGGAACTTTTAAGGAATCTTAAAGAAATGTTCTAATACGTTTTTTTAGTGGATCCAACCATAGGGAACTTTTAATGAATCCACTTGCTTGTTGTTTTTCTGAATTGATTTCCCTTGGCGAACCCAACATTTTGATTTCAAGGACTTCTTTGTGTGGGTTTTGTTGATTATTATGAAAATATTGTGGTTTTATCTTCTGTCCCTTATCCCTTTAGTCATCAGTCATTGCCTGAGTAGTCGGCCAAGAGCCGAATAGACAATCGTCACTTCGGTGTTTAAAGACCTATAGATTCAAATGATCTGCTTTTCTGTGCATGGATGATGAGTGAAGGATAAGAATTTGTCATGTTGTCTATCCCTTACTTATCTTTTAGTTGATTTATTCATGGTTGAATGTGTAGTATTTGTGTCTTCTTCTTCGATGTGGATTGTGAATGATAAACCTCCGAGTTGAATGACAGTCCCTTAGCGAACCCAACTTTCTGATTTCAATGACTTCGTTGTGTGGGTTTTGTTGATTATTATGAAAATATTACGGTTTTATCTTCTGTCCCTTATCTCTTTAGTCATCAGTCCTTGCCTGAGCAGTCGGCCAGGAGCCGAATCGATGATCGTCACTTCGGTGTTTAAAGACCTATAGATTCAAATGCCCTACTTTTCTGTGCATGGATGATGAGTGAAGGATAAGAATTTTTCATGTTGTCTGTGGAACCCTTACTTATCTTTGAGTTTATTTATTCATGGTTGAATGTATAGTCTTTTCACCTTCTAATGAGCGAGTACCTTTGTGGCTTGATTGATTAAAACTTCGATTTATCTCTACGTTTTTAATTGCTTGAACTTGTGTACATCTCTGCATTTTTATTGATAAAATCTGCATTGTGGATAGATATTGAAGAGAGATGTAGACACGGGATTCTCCAAACATTCCTCACAAATGCTCTAGGTATTTTCAAGAAGGAAGAACAAGAACTCCTTCTTCGACTGAGACTCTGAGTGAGCAACAAAAATCTCATCAGAGGAGATTTTCAAATGAGTTTGTGAACAAATCAACTGCAAAACCTGCTCGGGCTAATGCTATGGATGCATCCTTCTTAGATAGCTTGCGCATCAATACTCCTACACCTGAGAATGTAAGAAATACCTCTGGACAAGAGAATATTTCTGGTAATTTTCTTTGATTTTGTTTATTTTTGTTGTATTTAAATTTATGTGAGGTTAAATCTTGAAGTTACTTTCAGATGTGCATGTAGACAGTCAATGTAGATCAAGGGACGACAATGAGAGTTTCTGTCACGAAGATTTAAATGTCGGTGCAGAGGGTGAAGGTGGATTTACGAGGTCGCGTTATCAAGAAACAAAATATTACACGCCTACATCCACCTATCCTTCAGATGTTGGTGTTGAACTTCCCTAGGAAGGGAATACTGAAGCAATGACTCTTGAGCGATGCTTAGGTGTTAAAAAGAAGTTGGAAAATGATTTGGTGGTCTTGGAACTCCCTCAGGAGAGAAAACAAAGTTTGCAAATTGTTTTGCATTCATTAGAAAACTTTATGGATGCATATCAGAAGATGGGGCCAACCACTGACAGTTTTGTCGATCTAATGAGGCAGCGAAAGTCAGAGGTGATGAGTCCCGATAAATGAGAGGCAGTAAAAAAAAGAGTTTCAAAAGAAGACGTCATTTCCATGTTCAATTTGAAAGAGGGCCCAAAGAAGAAGATGTTGAAGGTGAAATATTTTGAGCACCCTGACTTTGCAAGACATTTGTATAACAGATTTTTGGCGGCATATGAGAAATTGTCATGGAACAATGAGGTTTCACACTATTTTGCAACACTTTTTTACAGAGTTTTTCTTGCATATGCGCCATGAATATACTAGTATACCATCCAAATATTATGGGACTGGTAAAAAACGTACATATGATCACAAATGGGCATATCGAAATGCAGCATTGTCGAGGCCTCCACAATCTTTAGTACCTCTCCCAACATGGGCATTTGCTTCACTTTCAGAGTTCCAGGCTACATCAGAAATTGGAAAAGAGGCCAGGACTACAATTGGGGGAAATTTGGAAGCTATCTTTTATGGTGTTGATGTTGGCATGAAGCGTCAACAAGCGGAATCCAATTCCCAAGCCACATTTGTTGATAAAATAGATGCGGAGTTAGATACAATGTCAGCAGAAGATGTTTTGGAGTATGCAAAATATTGCAGGGATGGTTGGAAGAAGGTCATTCAGAATGATGACCCGAACCACAGATTGGTATGTGTTCTATTTAGGATTATTTTGACTCATTTTATGATAATCTAACTTCTAGTTCTAGATTGATATATCATTGTCTCTATAGAAATAATCGAGTTCTTATTGTCATTAATTGTAGTTTGGAGATATGTTAAACGAATCTTTAGTCGGTAGGAGACTTGATTCGACAAGTTTAAATTTGGATGGGTTGAATCAAGTATGTGTTTTCTAATAATTGTTCAATCTCTACTCTTTTGAATAAGAGATCAACAACATTTATAATGTTGTATAATTGTGAACACATTGAATCCTAGATTTAATTCTTAGTTTTGTTGTTCACATATCTCTATTCCATCTCCTACTACTTGGGCAAGCTTGTCTCAATTCTCATTGGGAGAGTTTGAAGAGGTTGGGAGTTCACAGGTATCATTTAATGTCTTAAAATCATTTAAATTTAATGTGTTATAATCATTTAAATATAATTTTTCAAATTTTCAAATTTGAAATGTGTTATATAGGATAATGTGGAGAAGAGAGTACCTAAGAGTGTGCTCGGAAGAGAGATTGGGATTGAGGAAGCAGAGGAAGCACCAATATTAGGGAAGGATATGTCAATTCAAGATGATTCATAAATGTATGTTTTTGACTTTTCTCAAATTTTTAGTTTAGTCTTTCCTATTCAACGCTATGATCAATTATTTTAAAATATATATAACCCTTAGATAAGTTTATCGTTGTCTTAAATGGTGTACATTCAAACTTATTTAAGGTTAGATCATGATGAAGACCTAATTTTGAACTTGAACATGTTTGAATATTTGAGAACAGACTCTATCCCACATCAGAAAAGAGAAAGTTTCTAAATTTTTATCGATTGCATTCCTTGCTTTCTTGTCCAAGAATGGCGTAGTATGGACAAATTTGTGTTTTCTACATACAACGAAGTCAATTCCTTCTTGCCAGGATTGTCAAACACTTAACAAAATTGGTTACTAATCACAAAAACCAACATTCAATTAGGTTTACAAATAAGCTCACACATATTGTATATGTGAGATCGCTCACATAATTTCAAAGAACATTTCATTATATCTAATATGAATACATCCCATTTAAATTATTTTTTAAGAATGACTTAATATACATGTGCAGATTTGTGTTTTCTTCATGTACATGCAAGATTATATGAGAACACCTATTCCACCGAAGAAAGAGGAGATAAGTATTTTCCGGAAGAATGGTTTTTAAAATTATGATTTGTAAATTTTTTTAGATAATAAGTAGTTTTTTAGACGAATGGCTTAATATGGAGATTTATGAGTCCTTTAGTTTGGAAGGGCATCGTGGAATTTGATTATATGACCACTGTAGAAGAAGAAGAGAGAAGTATTTAACTGTTGAGGAGATTGGTATTTTATTATTGTGTAAATATGATCAAATAACATCACTTTGGATGATAATTTCTGAAGGATTTGAGACTTTATCCACAAGTAGAATTTCATCTGAAGGATTTTGGACTTTATCCACAAGGAGATAAATATTTCTTTGGAAGAATGACTTAATATGGAGATTTGTGTTCATTTTCTTCATACACGGTTCTATATTTATTTTTAGATTATTATCTAACTCTAACTCACAATTTGTTTTACTAAGAACACGGTAACATCACCTGGATGAGAATTTCACGTGAAAGATTTGAGACCTTATCTACAAGGGGATTTTCACCTGAAGGATTTGAGACCTTATCCACAAGGAGATAAGTATTTCATTGGAAGAATGACTTTATATGGACATTTGTAAACTTTCTTCATACACAGTGCTATATTTATTTTCAGATTATTATCGAACTCTAATTCAATTTGTTTTTTACCAAGAACATATTTTTTCTCTTTAAATTTTTTTAAGATTTTAGATAAGATTTACAAATTGTTTAAATCTGTTTAAATTGTTTAAGATTTCATGTACTCTTAAATGGAGAGTAACTAGATCTTAAATCTTTTTAACTGTGGTTGGTTATATTATTATTTCTTATTGTTTATTTAATATTTAGTTACAGTATATATGCTAATATGTGTTGTTTTTTATTTTTACAGATGTCTAAATTATATTTGGTGGAAAATATGTTTACAATATATTTTGTGGAAAATAGTATGTTGGAGGATGACACTTAACTCTTTTGGTATGTATGTCAATTTTGTTTGAATCACAATTTTTGAATTCTGTATTATTTCGCATGTTTGAATTGTAAATTTTTAATTTTTAAATTATGTTTTTTTTGCAGGTTTGAATTTCATGTATGAAGTGATCCATCTTAAAGCGATGTCTTAGAGTCCAGAATTTTGGAGTTAAATGTCTTAGTTTTTGTTATCATCCTAAAATGGATGTGGAACTTATGTATTTTACAGTGTAACTATTCAGAGGTCATGGCTAATGAGACTTTGATTATATATATATATATATATATATATATATATATATATATATATATATATATATATATATATATATATATATATATATATATATTTAATTAAAATATTTTTTTTTTTTTTTTTTTTATTTAAAAAAAATATAATTCTATTGTCTAAAAATGACAAAGTTAACTAGTAATGAATTAATGTTTTTGTATGATTTTTCAAAGTTATGGAAAAAATGACAAAGTTAACTAGTAATGAATTAATGTTTTGTATATATATATTTTATAATGCATTAAATTAAGCATCAAACTATTAAATATTTTTCTACTATGTATTAATTTAAATGTTTCATTTTGTGTATACTGTCAAAAATATGATCCTATTGTCAAAAAATGACAAAGTTAACTAGTAATGAACTAATGTTTTGTGTATTCTCCTTTTTACAATGTATTAAATTAAGCATCAAACTCTTAATGTTGTGTATATATTCTCATTTTTACAATGCATTAAATTAAGCATCAAACTCTTAAATACTTTTCTTAATTTAAATGTTTCATTTTATGTTCATTGTAGACTGTCAAAAATATGATTCTATTGACATATCATCAAATAATTTTGGCAGAATAATTTTAGCAGATTCTAGTTACTAATGAAAAAAAAAATCTATTTTTTAGCAGATTAACAGATTTTAGTAGATTCTATTTTATTTTTTTCTAGTTACTAATGATTCTGTTGGTTACATATATGCACTTAACCAATAAAAAAAATTAAAGGAAAAACTATTTAGGAAAGAAATGCACATGAGATCTGCTAAATAAATTATCACTTAAAGAAGTCAATGTTCTCAAATCAAGGATAAAAGAGATGTTCAAATTACAATAATTAGATAGAAGAAATATCCAAATTAATTATAGGTAATGTTTATACAATAAAATCTTGAGATAGAAGAGATGTTCAACTCTTTTTTGGTTTATGTGTTAACAATAAAATAAAATGTTCAAAATGATGTGACTATAAAATAAAACCTTAAAATGGAAGAGATTCAAACTCTTCTTTAATTTTATCTTTATCTTTAGTATATGTATATTAGAAAATTAAGTCATTAAAAAAATGCAAAAGCTATAAGAGATATTCACCTAAAGGTTCATATACCCTTAATAAAATAAAATCAAAAGAGAAGTCAATGCTCTCAAATCAAGGATAAAAGAGATGTTCAAATTACAATAATTAGGTAGAGGAGATATCTAAATTAATTATAGGTAATGTTTATATAATAAAATCTTGAGATAAAAGAGATGTTCAACTCTTTTTTGGTTTGTGTGTAAACGATAAAATAAAATGTTCAAAATATTCAAAATAAAAAAGATGTTCAATTCAACTTTAATTTATATAATGCTCGTAAAATAAAATAAAAATCGGTTAACGATAAAATAAAATGCTCAAAATGATGTGACAATAAAATTAAACCTTGAAATGGAAAAGATTCAAACTATTCTTTAATTTTATCTTTAACTTTAGTATATGTATATTAGAAAATGTAGTCATTAAAAAAATGTTAAAGCTATAAGAGATATTCACCTAAAGGTTCATATATCCTTAATAAAATAAAATCCAAAGAGAAGTTAATGCTCTCAAATCAAGGATAAAAGAGATGTTCATATTATAATAATTAGGTAGAAGAGATATCCAAATAGATTATAGGTAATGTTTATACAATAAAATCTTGAGATATAAGAAATGTTCAACTCTTTTTTGGTTTGTGTGTTAACGATAAAATAAAATGCTCAAAATATTCAAAATTAAAAAGATGTTTAATTCAAATTTAATTTATATAATGCTCGTAAAATAAAATAAAAATCGGAATGAGTTAAAATTTGAAAAAAATATTTTCAAAAATTTGAAAAATTAAAGGAAAAACTATTTAGGAAAGAAATGCACATAAGATCTGCTAAATAAATTGGTTTACATAGATACACTTAACTAATAAAAAAAAGTAGAGGAAAAAGTAAAGGAAAGATAGGCATATGATATCATAGATATAAACTCATAGAATTCGAACTGTTGTTTAAATATATTTAAGATTATGCAAACTCAATAGGTTTAAATATATTTAAGAATATGCAAACTAAATAGATGGATAAGAAAAAAATGAACTAACAAACATACAATATGTACCATTGCATATCTATTTAAGAATATATGATAATAGACAACATGTTAAACCATGCAAAACTTATTTAAGAATATATTATGGTAGTAGAAAACACTTTAAACCATGCAAAGTCTATGCTGGTATAAATTGTACTAAAATGAAGAAATTTTCATGATCTACCAATTTACTTTCAAAAAACTTGTGTTTGATTTTGGAAGAAGGTAACCAATGTGGAATTCAAGGGAGGAGGTATGAATTCAAGCATTGTGTTTTAGACATGCCAAGGAATAACACATACCCCTTGTACAACTCAGATAACATGTATGAAAGAGAATTACATTAGGAAAATGAAGAGATGACAGAAGAGATGTTCAATTCTTTTTTGATTTGTGTGTTAATGATAAAATAAAATGTTCAAAATGACGTAACAATAAAATAAAACGTTAAAATGGAAGAGATTCAAACTCTTCTTTAATTTTATCTTTATCTTTAGTATATGTATATTAGAAAATCTAGTCATTAAAAAAATGCTAAAGCTATAAGCGATATTCACCTAAAGGTTCATATATCCTTAATAAAATAAAATCCAAAGAGAAGTCAATGCTCTCAAATCAAGGATAAAATAGATGTTCAAATTACAATAATTAGGTAGAAGAGATATCCAAATTAATTATAGGTAATGTTTATACTATAAAATCTTGAGATAGAAGAGTTGTTCAACTCTTTTTTGGTTTGTGTGTTAACGATAAAATAAAATGTTGAAAATAAAAGAGATGTTCAATTCAACTTTAATTTATATAATGCTCGTAAAATAAAAATAAACACTGGATTGAGTTGAAATTTAAAACAATATATTATTACAATAGAAAATATAATGGTTGAAAAATGCAATAGAAAATATTATTGGTGTAATGGTTGAAAAAAAAAAGATAAAATATGGTTGAACCATATTTTATCTGTGTTGTTTAAGAATGATCTAGAGTTTTTTATACATGTGCCCATTTTATAAATATCATATTTGGAAATATGTTTAAAGATAGTCAAAACAAGTCATCAAAATCTGGAATGTACTTTCAATGAAAAATTAAAAAATTTGGAATGTACACATGTGCCACTTGTTTAAAAACACTGTAATGGTATTACATCTTCAATTATTCGTTCATGAGCGACTTTGGACATTTTCCATTTTCTAACCCTTTTTTTTTTTTTTTAATTGAACTTCTATTAACTTTATGCGCGTTGCACATGCCAAATGACTCTATTGACAACTTGTGACATCTAACTGGTAGTATTGAAAGTGAACATAAGTATCGGTTTGATGGTTTTCTTGAAAAAAATATACTTTCAATACAATGGATCATCTTTCATATATAAAACCATTATCATCAAAATCTTCTAATAGCCTCATCTTTTGTTTTGTGCATCGCATCAAATAATATTTCATGTTTTCAGTGTTGTCTATAGGTGCAACCATGGAAAAAACATCTCCTGCAAATAATTGGATATATTGGACAACAAATAATTCGTGTTAGATTATCACACAAGTACACCTACAAATTATTTGAAAAAATTTAAACATAAAAATTTTACCTTCTCTAGCAAGATCAGAAACTCTATCGCCATCCACTGACACTATAGTTTCATTTGATTCCATCTCCTCTGAGCTTGCAAGTGACATTTTCCCTTTTACATTAAGTTCAATATGTCTCCAAGCTTTAACATATCCTTCATTTTCGTTCTCGCAAATATCTATGGATTATGTGTCCTCTATGCAAACTGAACAAAAACAAGAGTCATTTATTCTATCAAATGCAAACCCATTTTGAAAACGTTTTTTTTTAACTGAATGTATTTTTCATGTCCCAGGTATTGTACTTCCGTCATATGGGATTGATCTATTTACATCTTCGATTCCAACATAACAAAAAAACATGTACAAGACAATAACTTTTTAACTTGAAATCTCTCAAGAAAATGATTGAATATTGAATATAAATTTGAGCACGTTCAAATTTATATATCCTGTGTACATACATGTAACATTTATACATAGACACACCTGCACACATCCCTTGGCGTATTATATTTATGGCTTAGCATCATTTTTCACCATTCAACAACTTGTTCAGCGGATTCAAATCAATCGGCATGAGGGTTCCGCTGATACCTTTGAAGTGTTTGTTTTATACATGCCCCTGCACCGTTGTGCTCTCCTTTTCCATGACCAGTCTCAAAAGAATTCTAGCAATGTGTAATGTTTAATTTTTTATGAAGATGACATAACCAATAGAATGATTGTGCAGATTTGAACTGACCCGCACACCCATCGGACCATACCCAATGTCGATCAAATCTGATTTCGCATTCTTTCAATGAATCATAAAATTTATCAAAACAATGTTGTACATAATGTGTGTCATGTGCTCGATCATCACTTATATAAAATTGATATTCTTTAATAATATGTTGATTGTCGTTGGTGATTTCTATGTTATCAAGACTCCATTGAGCATGTCTATATAGAATGTGGACAAATATCGTGACTTGATCAGAATGATAATATTCGCTTTGTATTTATTTTTGTGCAGCGAATGTGTAATTCTCTGCAAAATCAACTACATACAATATTGTCCCTGGTGGAAACACTTCACAGGATTGTTTGAATTGTAGATCTTACCATCGAGCTCTATGTGAATGCTTGGTGTATTTATAGATTTCTTCCTCAAACTTTTTCAAAAAATCTATCACACAGATTTTATCTACCTTCAAATCAATTCTTTTGGAAATAACATTTGAAGAATGTGGAGCCGTGCTACTCATACATTCATATCTCTTCCAATTGACTCTTATATTAGAAAATGATTGATCATTCATATCAATATGATACTTTGAATGAAACAAGCATAGATTTCCACAATGATCACATTTCTTTCCACCAACACATTTGATTTTGTAAAATAAATCATCATCTTCTCTTTCATATAGAATTTCAAATATAAAAAAATAGAATGTGGAAAGAGGAAGTGAACCTGGCCATAAAGTTTTACCAAAATCCAAAAAAGTGTCGTAATACAACTCAAATTCCACATGATAACGACAACAACAAGTGTCATGGACAGTGGTGGGTCTAACAAACCATGGCTTTTGTTGCACAAATGTATTGATGGAAATTTTAACTTCTTTGTGCTCTTCTTTGAACTTATTGAACAACTCTATTTGTGTCATTGGAAATATATGTTTTTGATGTTCTTTATATTGTTTTCGTGCTATTCTTCGTCGCAACACATCCCTTGTATGTGGTGAAACACGAGATTCTTCCAACCAACAATTACAGGCAAATTCTTTAACATTTTCTGCAAGTCTATCTTTGTAGGGTTGTCTAGAAATCACTGTCCTGTTATTGGACTAATCGGTAGGTGCGAACACTAACTGATCTCCCTAGATCCACCTAGATCTAGAACAAAACACACCAGAACATGACGCTTTCCTTAAGTTTTAGATATTGAATTTACTAACTAAAGATGGATGGGTGACATACCGTTTAAATGTCGCTTCCTCTCGCCATCGTTATCCTAGCTATGTTCCAATGCTCATACAATGATGAACTTGCAAAAGAATGCAACCAACCAAAGTGATAGAAATAGCATAAACTCAATATGAACCTAAGTATGTGATCAAGGAATCATACAATAAAACACAACAAGCTTTATAGGAAAGAATCATATTACTGTATAATATTAAATGTGAAAGAGATATTACAACCATGGCCTTGATGTCGTAAGGTCCCTTCCAACTGTCCTTCATTCCCCACACACTTATTTCTCCAAGGATTCTGAGACCATGGATCTGATAGCTACTCACAATCTATCTTGACAAAGCAAATCTCAAAGCTACTTTAACCAAGCTAACAATTCCAAGCCAAATCCAACTTAGCCAATCCCAAAAGCTCCAAGATAACTTTCTTCATGAGAGCTCCTCTCATTTTATAAGTTGAAG
>SNQJ01S0019466.1:125700-136958 GCA_010110895.2 Picea sitchensis | reverse complement strand
GGATAAGGTGAGGAGGTTAGGATGATCCCACTAAATCATGAAAGTGAGTAAGATCCAAACCATTCGGATGCCACCTCACCATGGAAGTTTCTCCTTCTAGAAGATTCGAGAAAATGCTCGTTTTTCCCACGTGTAAGCATTCTGGCACCCTGTCTATAGAGAAACTTGCGAGCCTCTCGCAACCCATCTATGGTGCAACCTGCGAGAATTAGTCATTCTCGCACCCTGCCTATATAGCAACCTATGAACTTCCTTTTTTATAGGGTTTTTACAAAGGAAAATGCAACTTCTTTTCTTAGAAAAAATTATTCTCCCTTCCTTCTTCAGGAACTCAGGCCACTGACCCCTCTGAAGACTACAGATTGGTTTACATCATTAACAGTCATAGGGATGACGAAAATAATGTGTAACGTGTCTGACAAGCCAATTCATCATTCACATCTATTTGGAAACGAAATTTTCTATGTTTGTGCAATGTTTTTCTTGACATTCCCATTGTTTTTGTCATTTGTCATGTCAAACAATCTTTTATATTGCTAAATGAAACAATTGTTGTTTGTATCGCTCTATGTGCAACACATACATCTTATTTTCGAGATTTTCCAAAAGCTTTTAATACACTAGTTATATTTTTAAAGATATTTTGTTTCACCTTTCTATCCTTTGTCGACTTTTGAATACCCAATAATGATGTAGCTTCTTTTAACTTTCTTGACTTCATTAGACAAAATAAAAGTTGAGCTTGTACTATTCTTCCCAAATTTGTCAGTATCAACATTTTCTAATACTTCATCATCAATGTTGATAGATTCTCCTGAATATTTAAATTTAAAGTTTATTTTAAAAAACATAACCCGAACACAAATTCACTAAATTATATATACTTGAGTGTTCAACTTGTATTATCTAAATTTATGTACATACCTATAGGTTATTCGTCTTCTGCTTCAATTTTGGTTTCAACGTCTTCTACTTCAATTTTGGTTTCAACGCCTTTTGCTTCAATTTCGGTTTCAACGTCTTCTTCGACATTATGAGACAAATCTATTTATGTTTTTTGAAAAACATCAAATTGTAATTACAATCAATTATATTATTTACAATATTTTAAATTTGAATTCTATACTTTGAATTATGTACTTTCTAAATACAATCCCAATGTGTGTCGTGTGCTCGATCATCATATGTGCATGCATACCTGGTTGAACTTCTTTTTGTCAAAAATCTCTATTGACATTATCATCGTTTTTTTCTTCAATATTTGCAAGTTCTTGTTTCTTTCTCCGATAAAGATCTTTCCTTTGTTCGATTTGGCGAGTATCATCTCGAGTGCAATCAAATTTTCTCTTGCGCAAACTTTTGTTTACCATGATTTTTATAATTATCTGTAAAAGATATGTTCAACAAAGTCTTCACCTTGAAAAAATGCTCAACATTTATCTTTCAACATATAAATTGTTATTCCAATAAAAACTTGAACAAACATCAATTATCTTATTCAACAAAAACCAAAAAGATGATTCAAAACTTTGTTTAAATGCTCTAGAAAACCATCATGTATCCATATCGATCCTCTAATTAAGCCTATGGAACAGATGGAAAAAATAAAGAAAAAAAAAGAATACAACTGCAATCAGTAATAGAAATGCTTTGAAATCTCTATCCTCGAGCTGATATATGTCTATCCATTTGATGAATTGTGTAAAATGTGTTCGACCGAAAGCCTATTTATACAATTTGGCACGAAATAAAACGATACGATGTGTCTTTTCATTTTTTCCAACCGACGAAATTCGCTCAACAACCTTTCGACCGAAAGAAGGTTTTTTCGGCTAAAAGCCTTGGAAACCGTTCAGTTTTGACAGTTTCTGTTAAATTTTAGTCTTTCGGCTGAAATAATTGTTTTTCAGCTGAAAACATGAAATATGGACTGAAAACAAAAACCAGAGGATTTCCCCAAGCTTACCTGAACTTCGGAGGTTGCAAGCTCCTAAAAATACTGAGAATTTGGTTTCAAAAATGACACCAACATTTCCAAAATTGAATCTACTTTCAATTCTTATAATTTGTTTTCATTTTCTTTATTTTTATCTAATTTTATTTAATTTAAAAAAAAACACTACATAATATTTCCAGCAGACATTATGATTCGGTGAAATGAAATATCTGTATCTCTAAACATATATAGTGAAAATTTTGGAAAAAAATATATTCATAATCTTTAAACTGTTCTTTTCAAAAGGGTATATTTAGATTTTAGTTTTAAGTAAAAATTAAGATAGATACAAGGTGTAGAAAAACATGTGTTTAAAATCTACAACATTTTCAGCTTGGTCAACTTAAAAAATTTCTAGAAATTATAATATCCATCTGTTAGATTCAAAATTATAGTCATAATAAAATAGAATCTCTGTAGATTGTTGCAGTATATTTCGTTTCTTAAAAACATAAGTTTAATAATAGATACATTGTTGTAGAACAACGTAACTCATTATCATTCCTTTCATGTTTAAGGAACACACTATTAAACAATTGTTAAATTGACATATCAAATCGTGATAAAAATTGAAAAATAGTCATTGGAAAGCTAACAAAATTCTTCAGAAGTTTTGTTTTTACTGTAAAATGAAATTCTAAATAAAAAAAATACTTTTGTATGCCGGAAATTGAAGAACTTGTGAAAATACAGGTTTTTTTTCTCATAAAACAAGCAAAAGTGTAACCCATCTTCATGATTTCACCCTTGAGAAAACATGATTTTTAACAATATATATCCATACCAGAGGTGATACAAAAACTAGTTAATATAGTTTTGAATTCCATCCAATCTTCATTTTTTTCACTCCCTAAAATTAGAACATCGTCTACAAAGAGAAGATGATATATTATTGTCTCTGTAGCAACTTTGAGGCCATGAAAATCCCCTTATACCACAACCTTCTTCAATAATATACTTAAACATTCAACAAGCAGAAGAAATAACAGGGGGGAGAGGGGTCATCCATGTTGGATCCCTCAATAACTTCTGAAAAATTTAGTCGGAGATCCATTAATTAAAATTGTCATATTAACAGAGGTAATACAAGCCATAATCCATTGGGTTACCTCCCATTTTAACCCGATATGAGTTAATAACATTCTTAGAAATTGTCATCTCACATTATCATATGATTTCTTCAAATCCAACTTAAGAATAATGGTGTTTAACTTCTTAGACTTAGCAGAGTGTAAACATTCTTGTGTTATTCCCACAACATCAAATATTAAACGATCCTTTAGGAAACCAAACTTCTCAAAAGAGATACATGATGTCAATTTTGTTTTCATCCTTGTGGCAATAATTTTGGAAATGGCTTTATATACAAAATTACAGAGGGAAATTGGCCTGAAATCATGAAAGGATTATGGCTTGTTTACCTTGGGAATAAGAACAAATAAGGTATCATTGAGTGCACCCGGTATAAAGCCAAAAAATTTGGATTCTTCTACGGCTTTGTGAATATCCTCCTCCAAAATCTAAAAAAAAAGTCTGAAAGAGTTCCCGAGTCCAGCCATCCGGGCCTGGGTTTTATCCTTTGGCATAGAGAAAACAATTTCTTTAACTTCTTCTAACGTGACCACTTTGTTGATCTCATCACTTTATGAATCATTAAAAAACTTTTCCATATGTTCAAGTACCTTGATCTGGCTACAGGTATCATCTTCCACAATCACACTGTACTGATCTTTAAAAAAATTCAATGCGATCTTCTTAATCTCATAATCGACTGATTCATGGACACCAACATCATCTACTATATCCCATATAGTATTTTGTGATCTTCTCTTTTTGGCAAACTTATGAAAAAATTTAGTGTGCTTATCACCTTTGTTTAGCCATATAGCTCGACTTCTAAGCCTCCATGTTGATTCTTCAATAGAAAGTATCAATTCCTTCCTCTGTTTCAATTCCTTTAGGATATCCATATCTTCCTGAATAAAAACCTATGACAGGCACTTTTCAAAAATATCTTCCATCTTTACTTCAATGTGGTGTAGCTCTGACTGTAATTGTGCTTTCTTATCCCTTTGCCAGAGTACCACTACTTGCTTTAAATTCTTCAGTTTTGCACACAGTAGTTGAATAGAGGAAGGGTTCGGCGAATTTTCCATAGAAATCCACATTTTCTTTATAAGGGAGGTAAAATCTGAATCCTTGATCCATGAAGTATTGAATTTAAAAGGTGGTGGAGATATATGGGAGTAACCAATCGGTGGGATGGTCAGAGAGGTTAGGGTTTCCGCAGCCCCATAGGTTTTCTGCAGTGGACTGACTAGCGGTCTAGCGAGTCATAGGTTTGAGGAGTATTTCTTCCATGGCCTTGCACAACAAAAAAGAGTTTTGCTTGGTGCAAGTATTTCTTAACTTGAAGTGAAATACACTTTACAATGGAGCATGGACTTTTAAAAACAAAAAGTAACAAAAAGAGAGACTTGAACTCAAGACCTCTTACTCAATACAGAAACTTTTAACCAAATGGGATAGCAAAACATATTGTATTGTTTAGCAAGAGGATTGATGTTGTTGTTGTTGTTGAATACAGCTTTGGAGAGCGTGCTAAAAAGAAAACTCTTTTCACACAAGAAATTTTTTAATCTTCTCGATGACAACAAGAGTTAGATCTTGGTTAGCTTACCCAGAAAATGCACCTTTTCCTATCTGTTTCTGATTTGTCAAGATTGCACAGGGCAAAGGGCTAAGAGAATACACAGACCTAAAAGAGTAGCAACCTGGAAACAAACAATATAAAACCAAAACAATACTTTGCAAAAAAAATTAAAAGGGCGTATTCATTCTTTATACCTCTGTATCTAGCTGAAATGGTCATATCTTGGGCAAACATAAACCTTTTCAAGTGAAATGAAAATCGTTCCTAAATTAAACGAGCGCCCCAGATGGAACAATCCTCTCAACCCAAAAATGTACGAAAATGACAGAAAATGGAGATGAGGCAACTCAGCTTCACAATCTCGATCTACAACAAAAGAGGGTCTTCAAACAGGCTCTAATACCATGTTCAACAACACATGTATTCCAACATAGGATGAACACCTACAGTAACCAATCACACAACCAGATCAAATATCAACACACCAATTTTTTTGACGAGGTAAAACCCCTACGAGGAAACATCCACGGCCTCAGCCAACGCGACCACTTGAGAAGTTTATTAATGCAAAAGAAAAATATTACAGAGATATTTTACAAGAGAGTTACTCACAATCGATCATCGACAAATGAACCTCCATGCTCTTTCAATAGATATCATGGACCAATCGGGTGTTAAGTCATAGATCAATGGTCATTAAGATTGAGGAGAATATGAACCATCAGATCACTCTATGTCGAAAACATATCGTGATCGTCTGATTTCCTAACTACAAATGCATACTAATGCATACTAAAGAAACACAATTTTACCTAACGACACATTAGACCAAGTAGATCTTAACTAAATCCTAAGTGTCTACATATCCTAACATGGACCTCCCATTTATGTGAGGAATCAAGGGAAAGAACAAGGTGGATGGAATTCATTTTGGCTACAGGGGAAAATGTTTCATTATAGTCAATTCCTTCAACTTGGGAAAATACTTTGGAAACTAATCGAACCTTGTGTCTTCCAATACTTCCATCTGATGCATACTTAGTTCTGTAGACTCATTTACATCTGACACATTTTCTTCCTTTTGGAAGAGGTACAAGATCCCAAGTATCGTTTGTCATTAAAGAACAATACTCTTCATTCATTTATTTATCCCAATCTGGATGACTTGAAGCTTCTGCAAATGTCTCTAGATCACGAGTCTCTGAAACTTGAGCCAAAAGAGAAGAGGCTCGCTGAAACTATGAACATGTCTGAAGCTGATCTAAAGGATCACCGACAAGATCACCAACTGCTTCTCGTGTTGAACAAACCCATCTAAGAAGCGATGGAGCTAGTGCAGGTTCAAGTTCAAAGGACTCATCTAGAGGAAGGTGAGAAAGCAGAGGTGGATTTTTATCCTCACTATCATCATCTGAAGAAGAAACCAGAATAGGAACAAAAGAATGAAAAAACGTCGAGGATGGCTTGTAGGCTAAAGAAGGAACAATCATCGAATTAGGCTCAGAGGCCAAGAGATTTTCATCAAATTTAACATCTCTTTTAATAATAATTTAATTACAATGTGATTGAAGAACTCTATAACCTTTGACATTTTCAGAATAACCAAAAAACATACAATTTTCACTTTTACGCTGCAATGCTTTCCTTTTCTCATCAGGAATGTGAGCCCATGCTATACTGCCAAATACAAAGAAGTGACTTACATCTGGTTTAATTTTAGTCCAAGCTTCTTCCGGTGTTATATTTTTAAGAGTCTTTGTGGGAGTGCAATTTACTATGTAATTTGCACAGTTGATGGCTTCCCCCCAATACTTTAGACTTAGTCCCTTAGATTGGATCATACAATTATCCATTTCTTTTAATGTGTGGTTCTTTCTCTCAACAACACCATTTTGTTGTGGTGTAAATGGAACAATGTGTTTCATTTGGATGCCATGTGTAGTGCAGTAACTTGTAAAATTATTGATCACGTATTCGCTTCCATTATTTGTTTTTAACCTTTGAATTTGATATCCAGATTACTTTTCTACAAAGTCCTTGTAGACCAAAAACTTTGCTCTTAAATTTTAACAAGTAAACTCAAGTACGTCTGAAAAAGTCATCATTAAAAATTAAAGAATACTTACACCAAGAAAAAACTCTTTTGTGTTGTGCAAGGCCATGGAAGAATCACCATAATTAATTTGATGAATGCGAGAGATACCCATAAAACTTTCCAATGAGCATATCACTTGGGTACAAGGGCGATTAAAATACCTTTCTTCCACACCTTTCTTCGACCTTTCTTCCACTTCATTGGGACAATTCATCGTATCACGTTTTTTTCCTAAGTTTCGGACGTGTTAGTCAAGTAATTTTGATATATGATTTTTTTTGAAATCCTAGGCACTACGTCACATTTAATGTATGAAATACTTTTGAACATATAAACAAAAATACCTATGAAATAGATTTTGATCATATAAAGAAAGCAATAATATATTGTTCAACTATTTATTTATTGACTTTAAAACCAAACAACCTGAGTTCTTGGCTGCGGGTCATAGATGGGCCAACAGGGAAATAAAGCTCCCTGTATTGGCTCCCATGGAAGCAATCCAGACGAACCAAGATCCCCCTCCACACAGTGTTCTCCTGAGTTCTTGGCTGCGGGTCATAGATAACTTAGATAACTAAAACTTTGTCACCTCTCCATCGTCTATTGAGCTGGTCTGTACCGGCTCCTAGAGTTACAGGGGCTTCTGTGTTGTGTCTGTTTATTGTCTCCTTGACCAGCTACATGACAAACAAGTCTCGCCTTCCCCTAATTGGCTCTGCCCCACAGACCTGTTACTTTTTCCCCGCAACATGTTGACCCTCGCTATCGATTTTCCCACTGGCCCGTATTTCACCTTTTCTACCTCGTTTTTTACTAGTGGGCCTACTTTCTGGTTACTCGGCCATTTTAAATGGACTCGCTAACAAACCCACTGATGCATTCTTCCGACAAACTCATCTGGAAACAGGTGGGTCTGTTTGACAAAGTGGACTCCCTCGAATCCAAGCTACAGAAGTTTCCCTCCAAGCCTTCCTTTTCAAAAAATCCCACTGTTCCCGCCGAGTTCCCTGACGAACTAGCTTCTACCTCACTGACGGAAACCCTTGCTCCAAAACTCGATCCTCCTGCCCCTGACAGGCCCCACCCTGATCTAAACTCCTTGCCTATTCAGGCTCAATATGGCCACCATACCTTTCCAGACGCACACAAAGTTGCTCCCACTCAACGCCGAGCCTCTTGTGGCCGAAAGGTGTGGAAATCTACTAGGAGATCAAAGCGTTTGGTCCTGGGTGACGGTGTGGGATTCGAAGACCTCTGTATGATGTCTACCTGTGCACTGGTGGGTCGTTTCTCCTACAAACGCGTGAGCCCTCAACCACTGGATGACTGGATTAAGAGTAAGTGGTTACCTCTTCTAGGTTATTTACCGGAAGTCCAGTACCTCAAAAAAGGCTGGCTTTGTTTTCATTGTAAATCCCCTGAAGACGCCACTCTTTTATTATCTTCTTTGTGGGTCTACGGTGGAAGTAGCCTCATGCTAAAGCACTGGAGACTAGCTTTCAATCCAGACACTGAGTTCTTCCAACTCAGACATCTCTGGGTGCTTCTCCCGGGCCTTCCACTGCATCTCTAGAACGAAGGAGCCAAGACAGCTATCGACAACTCCCTGGGAACGTTCATTGCTCTTGACACACAGCTGCTCAGTGGTCCTTTGAGGAAAATGGGAAGAGTGTTGGTTGAGATGGACATAACTTCTGGACTGCTGGAAACTTTGGAGATCGAATGGAGAGGGCGAAAACTATTACAAAAACTGGACTATCTCAGGCTCCCTTTCCGCTGCAACCTTTGTCGTGAAACTGGCCATCTCCGCAGATCTTGCCTGGTAAGTCACCTATCGATCCTTCTGAAGATAGTGATCTACACCTCAACCCTCCTGACTATATGGATGCAGACCCTTCCCTTGTTTACTTGGATTCGCCCCTTCGTCCTACCTCCCGTCCCTTACCTGGGTAGGCTGAAGCTCCGTTGTATAAGCTGAACCAACTCTATCCATCCCTCTTTAAGTCACTTTCTGAAGCCGAAAAGGAATCCATAAATGGCTACCTTTGGCTCTCTTCTTCTCGCAGTGAAAAAAACCCCCTCCCTCATGTCGAGGTTCCACCATCTCCAGCCCTTACTAACCCCCCAGCTCATTGTTTATTTCCATCTATTGGTCCTACTGAGTTCCCGATATCTCCCCACTACGCGCCCTCCCTTCCCCCTCCAATTCCGGCCAAGCTGAAAAAGCCTCTTTCTTTAATCATGGACGGGCAGCAAAGCCCTCCTTCCTCCCCCACTGAACAAGATGTACCCCCACCGATGCTTCCAGGTTTTAGTCAGCTTGAGGAGGACGATGTAAACTTACTGGCAGCGCTGAACTCCTCAGCCTCTTTCGTTCTCCTTCCAGACAACATCTCCTAGTTACCAGTTTATCGGGGTAAAGAACACATTACTCCAGCCACAGAGACGGGTACTTCTTCATCACTTCCTACTGAAAAAGACACAAAATCCTTTTCTTGGTCACGAGGCATCAGAGTTGAACTCTCCCCTCTCCAGACGCGAAGTACCAGAAAGAAAAAGGAGCTATTGAGCTCACAACAATATGCTTTTGTCATTCCCACTCAGGACGAAAAGGCCCTTAGAGCAATGAAGGCCTTGGCACGATCTAAGTAATGATTGTGCTCTCCTTAAACATTCGAGGGATCGGAGGCCCCCTCAAGGCTGCTTCCTTCCAAAGACTGTTGGAGAAATCGAAGCCGGATATCATCTTTCTCCAAGAGACCCTCACGTCTGATCAAAAATCCAGAGATTTCATGCATCAATTTCGTTCTTCTTGGGTCACTACGGCTGCAAGCTCCTTAGGAAACTCCGGCGGCTTGTTGGTGTCTTGGGATCCTAACCTTTTTGAGTTGAGACTCTTCCTGTCGAGGGGGGGCATTCTGTTGACAGACCGCTACTTAGCTACAAGTCAGGAGGTGGCGTTTCTAAACGTCTACGGCCCTTGCTCGAACATACCTCTTTTCTGGAAGCACCTGGCAGATAGTGGTCTTCTCTCTTTACCGAACCTCATTCTTGGAGGAGATCTAAACATTATTTTGTCGGCTGAAGAACACTGGGGAGGATCCTTCTTGTCGGGCCCTATCGAAGCCTCCTACAGAGAGCTCTTCGCCTCAAACAATCTGATTGATGTCCAGCCGATCCGTCTGGTTCCAACATGGAGAAATGGGCGATCAGGTCATGACGCTATTGCCAGACGTCTGGATCGGTTTCTAGTAGCTGATGCTTTCTTGTCTTCTTCAAATTTTCCAACCTCGTGGGTGGAGTTTCCCTTCGTATCGGATCACGCCCCAATCCTCCTTCAGTTGTTGCCCCCTGCGCTTCACCGATCGACTCCCTTCAAGTTTAACCACCATTGGCTTCTGTCTAAGGACTACTCTGCCTTAGTTCACGGTGTCTAGACGGACCTTCGTTTTCTTTCCGAAGACAACCCTCAGCTACATCTTGCCTGGAATCTAAAAGTCCTCAAATCAAAATCGAAATCGTGGTATAAGGATTTAAAATTAGCGGAAAAGGCCCGTTTACAAAAGCTGGAGTCGGAGATAACTAAACTCATCCTTACTTCATCTACTTCCGCCTTGACTATGGAGGAGACAGCTAGCCTAAAGTCACTAGAATCTAATAGAGCCTCCATCCTTCGAGATGAGGAAAATGCTTGGAGACTGCGCAGCCGTGCAACGTGGCTAAAGAGCGGAGATTCAAACTCCAAGTTCTTTCACAGAGTGGCAAGTTATAACAGAAGTAAAAAGACCATTTGGTCAATTGATAGCAACGGGGATGGGAACATTCGAGGGCAGGAACCGTTAAAGGCCGAGGTAGCCACACATTTTAAACTTCAATACAAAGCTACCAGCAACCTAAATATCCTGGAAAAGGCCTGGACAGCTAGCCTTTTCCCACATATTATTTCTACAGAAGCTGCTACTGATCTTTTTAAGCCCGTCACACTATCCGAGCTCAAAGACATTTTGTTACATTTTAAAAAAGAGAGAATTCCTGGGCCGGATGGCTGGACGACAAAATTTTTCATTTTCTTTTTCGATCTCGTAGGCGTGGATCTCCTCCAGATGGTGGAAGACTCTCGTATCAAAGGAAAGATTTCTGGAAGCCTAAATTCTACATTCTTGGTCCTGATCCCGAAAGAAAACAACTCACTCTCCTTCAATGACTTCCGACCGATCTCCCTTTGCAACCTCATCTATAAGGTAATCTCAAAAGTTATCTCTAACCAGATCAAGCCCTTCCTTGGAAGGAGTCTATCAGCGGAACAACTCGGATTCTTGAAGGGCAGAAGAATCCAGGATGCTATTGGAGCAGCCCACGAGTGCATCCACAACATCAAGAAGAAAAATTTTAAAGCATTGGTCATGAAGCTCGACCTCAAAAAAGCTTTCGACAACATTGATTGGGAGTTTTTGAGGCTAATTCTACATGCAGTAGGTTTTGGAGACAAGCTTACAAATTTGATTCTAGCC
>SNQJ01S0019466.1:106940-120155 GCA_010110895.2 Picea sitchensis | reverse complement strand
ATGAAATTTTTTTCTTTGTATTAAAATTGGAGTTTTTCTCAGATGATACAAAATAGTGTTCAATCCATAGTTTTCAAGCTTATCAAAGCTACAAGAGTGGACTCCAAAATAAACAAGAAGTAGAAAACGAGCAATAACTAATAAAAGCGTAGCAAAAAAATCTAGAATATAGTAATACTGTGAGTAGTGTTGTCAAGTCCATTTTCTCCGAGATGATAAGTTAAGATGTCAGGAGATCCACGAAAGCTTTTTTAGTAGTGTTGTCAAGTCCATTTTCTCCGAGATGATAAGTTAAGATGTCAGGAGGATCCACGAAAGCTTTTTTAGATAGGAAGTCAGCATTCAAATTTTGCTCTCTGTAGATGTGAAAGAATCTGATGAAGGTCTAGGATAGTTCTAGAATTTTATCTTTCTATCATTCCAAATCCAAATCCGAGGCATGAAGCTTTTCTCTTTTTTTACTAGTTAATAATAATTTTGAAATCACCTTTCAAGTAAAGATCCAAAATATTATGCAAAATATTATGCCAAGTAGCCAACTAGATGGAGGAGTTCAGCTTTCGTGTTAGTACCAAAGCCACAATTTAGTGTCCAGGTAATCCGATAGCCATCACAATTAATAAAATAGCCCCAGCCCCACAAAGTGAACCTGAGTTTTGAGAGGCTCCATCAAACCAAGCATAGTTCCCATCCATCTGAGTGATAGGTTGAATAGGACGAGTGGCTGGTAATTTTGGTGGTCTTCCGGAGTTCAGCTCCCCCAAGATTAAAAAACAGATCGAGTTAACTGAGATGGGAGAATCCTCAAATAATGCCTTGTTGCGGGAAGTCCAGATAAACCAGCAGATAATTACTGATAGATGTGGATAAATAGTGTCCTGATGTGACCAATTTTCCAGACAGTCCTGCAGATCAGAACCCGTCCACCTTAAATTTAGATGGAGAAAAGAAAGAATTTTACTCCAGATCAATTTAGTAAAGGGACAGTCACAGAATATATGGATGGTGGATTCAGAATTTTTCCGGCAGAGGATACAAATATTTGGGCCAATCCATCCCGACGAAGATGCAAATCCCAAGTTAATAATTTTTCGTTTGCTGCAAGCCAAATAAAGAGTTTGAATTTCAGTGCTAAAGGCCAGTGCCAGATCTTTTTGCGCCAGCCGGAACATCCTTGCGCCCAGTAAGTTGTTGTGATGGCACGATATGCGTTCTTCACAGTCAGTAGTCCCAATTTATCCCCGCCGATCCAGAGATAACTGTCATCTTCAGCATGAAGGCGGATCCCTGCACCTCTAAGTGCCGAGCAGTTAGAAGACCATTCATGGGCAAGGGGGTCTGATAATCCCAAGTCTGAGTTGGAAAGCCACCGAGTACAGTCGGATGTCATTGCAGGACGTGTTTGAGCTTGATAGAGAAATTTAATGTTGGATAAGGAAAGTTGATACAATAATCCCTGTGAAAGGAAGGCCTGTGATCCGAGCCCAGTGATAGCATCCCTGCCAATAAGGATTTCGAGTCCAGAGCTTGGTTTCCAATAGATCCAATGGTGGATAAATTTGAGATTTCTCAGGAGAGATTGCCAAATGGGGGAAGCATTGGAAGTACAGAAAATCGGTTGCCGGAGCCAGTGAGCTATAGAGAGTGGGAAGATGTATTTACCAAGGATGATACGATGTCAGATACCGTCTTGAGTTAGAACACGCCACAGCGACTTGGTAGCTAATGATTGATTGAAGATTGTGATATTGTGAAGACCCCAGCCACCAGCCGACTTTGGCCTTGCAATGAGATCCCATCGACAGGGATGAAAGGTATGTTTTTTTGGTGGTCCCTGACCAAAGGAAAGAGAACATCATTCTCCTGATCCTGCATAAAATAGAGGATGGAATCTTGGCAAGAGCCAACCAGTAAACCGCCAATCCCTCAAACATCGATTTCAAAAGAATGTATCTCCCACCTAGCGTGAGCCAACGATTGCACCAATGGGCAGTACAGTTTTCAAATCTAGTCAACAGGCAGGTCCAATCGTTTGTTTTGTAGTTATTCGGCCTGAGAAAGTAGCCAAGGTAGCGGAAGCCCATAGAGAGCTCTTGATAGCCAAAAGGAAAATAAGATTTGTAAGTATCCAGAGCCGCCAAAAGGATTCCAGAGAAGTGGAAGGTTGATTTATCATTGTTGATCTGGAGACCCGAGGCCCCACAAAAGAGGTTTAAAATACCTTTTATTTCCAACCATTCGTTTATATCTGCTTTGGTGGCAGTGATGATGTCGTCCACGAAGAAAAGATGCAACACAGATGTCAGTCTGGATACCTGTATGCCAAAAATTGATCCCTCTTGTTGTTTCGATTTAAGGAGAATGTTCAGACCTTCCAATGCCACAATGAACAGGAGCGGGGAGAGTGGGCATCCCTGACGCAAGCCCCTTTCATTTTTGAAGAAGGAGGTGGCTTCTCTGTTGACCAAGACAACAATGGATGCACTGATACGTAGCCCATAATCCAGCTTGTGAAGTGGTAATTGAAACCAGATTGTAAAAGAATCAGTCTAATGTAGTCTCAATTGACACAGTCAAAAGCCTTTTTCAAATCAAGTTTTAGACCCACAGCTTGTAATCTTTTGCTCTTTATACTGTGTAAAACCTCCTGGACCGATCCAATAGCATCGTGAATTTGTCAGCCTTTGATGAAACCTAGTTGTTCCTCCGATACCAGACAAGACATGAAGGGTTTCATTCTATCTGCAATAATCTTGGTGATGAGTTTGTAACAAAGATTACAGAGAGCGATAGGACAAAAATTGTTGAAGGAAGAAGAATGATTTGTTTTTGGGATCAAAGTCATAAAACTGGAATTTAGAGCTCGATGAACAAAACCTCTGCACCTGGAGTTTTCAATAAGATTCCAAATATCATCACTGATCAAATAAAAAAAATGGAGGTAAAATTCTATTGTCCAGCCATCTGGGCCCGAACTTTTATCTTTTTTGAATGAGTTGAGCGCCTTCCAGATTTCCTCTTTTGTACATGATGAGTAAAGTTGTTATGCCTCACTGTCAGTAATGACTCTGGGGTAAACGCTTGTGAGATTGACTTGTTCAGTGATATTGGAGGAACTAGTCTCATTGTAGGTAGATTTGAAATGAGTGAAAGCCACATCAAGAAGATTTTCCTATCCATTTTAGGGACCAAATTTAGGGACCAAATATGTTGGGAGTTCCTTCTAAAGATCGCGTACTTGTGAAAGTACTTTGTATTTCTGTCCCCACAAGATATCCAGGTGGCCCGACTTTTATGTCTCTAGTGAGCTTCCTCAATAAGAAGCAGGTTATTCCGCTTAGTCTCAAGATGTAATAATTGTTGTTGTAGATCCCCATGATAAGTACCCTGGGCCGCTAGAATTTCAGTAGAAAGATTCTGAATATGCAGTTCAAGTTGTGAGAGACGTTCAAAAGTTTTTTTGATCTGTTGTATAGCCCAAGTCTTAACCCTTGATTTGAGAATCCTTAGTTTTCTAGCAATTCTCCTCTGAGAATCCGGTTCATTCAAGAAACTACTGTCAACCCAAACCTCTTTTACCATACGCTCAAAGTCTAGATGCTCCAGCTAGATAGGATTAAATTTAAATGGAAAGGGAGAACAATGAGTAAAGGAGTCTAATTGGAGGACAATGGGTGCATGATCCGAGATGATTGGATATGCGACCCATGTGTGGTATGTGTCATCCTGTTGTAGAAGAGAGTCTGATAGGAGAAATCGGTCAAGGCATTTTGTTATAGATGAAGAGCCCGATCTTTCGTTCCTCTAAGTGGGAGCCAACTCCGCCGGTAGAAGGTCGACGAGATTGTTATGCTAGAAAATGTCACTGAAATGAGAAGTCGTTGCATCATGTGAGGAGTGGGAACCCTAGGTGTCAACAGAGGATAAAGTGAGATTTAAGTCTCCCACCAAGATGAGATTTGGTTTGGACAACAGGCCAGAGTCTGATAATTTTGTCCAGAAAGCCAATTTGTCAATACAAGGACCATAAATGTTGACGATATTTATCTGCCTATTGTTGGCACAACAGATGCCAGTCAATAGAATGCCACCACAACAAATAAAGGACTTAAGATAAAAATGAGCTGGGTCCCAAGCCACATGAAGGCCACCCAAAGTGCCCACTGAATTTACAGCACTTACGAGCCAGTTAATCTTTAACCCAGTTACAAAAGCACAAGAGTGTTGAGAGTCCACTAGCATTTCTTGAAGAAGAATAATAGAAGGATGAATGGTGTCTAGCAATCACCGAAGAGAGGCCTTTTTGAGGGTGCCTCCAACCCCCCAGATGTTGAGAGATAAAAGAATCAAGGACGTGACCTGGCTAGGGCTTTAATGCCTCTAAGCGCCCCAAGGTCAGTGGAGTCCACAGAAGGAACATATGTTGATGTGGTAGTAGAGCAGGCTTTCCTCCTAGCACTGCGAGTTTTCAAAGGAGATAGCTCCAGGACCATGCCACGTGACCAAGAGAATTCTTTTAAATGTGGTTCTTTAGAAGGTTCAAGACTAGAGGAACAAGGAAAAATGTGAAGTTTAGTGATGGGTGATTTTCCTAAGAAGACAGATAGAGGGACCGGTGAGTGTAGGGCCAACGGAGAGGAGCTATCGTTGGTAACGTCCAAATGTGAAAAGTCTTGTTCCTTCATAAAGTTTGGTAGAAAGGTCGACCCATTCAGAGAATTATAAACTGTAAGTTTTAAACCTGCGAAGTAAAGCAATGCATATAGATTCTTAAGCAATACATAAATTAATCAATGGCTCATACACAGAGTACACAGAGATTTTTACCGGAAACCCTCAACCGGGAAAACCTTTCTTTTTTTCATTATCTTGAATTTCACCATTCACCATACAATATATACAATGTTTTTAGGTATTTCGTAGATACCGAAACCCTAATCCCTTAATCTGGGATTAATTTACAAATCGGCTAAAAATAGCAAAAGCCGCTAAAAATAGCCAAAACCGCCCAAACAAAAATTTCGGGGCACTGCCCCGGGCTACCGCACGGTGCCGAACGTTGTGCGTAACCAGGGGGGGGCATACCTGCCCCCCCGGGACCCCCCTAGGAAAGCGCCCGACGCACACGACAGAGCTCTAGGTGAAGGGATCGTCAGACACAGTCGTCATATCTAACGCACCCACACACACACACATGCAAAGAATATAACACATACCCAAGATAAACAACAGGTGTGGCAGAGGATGGAGCCGTGAGGACCCCACCCAGAATGGGAGGCAGAGTGTTAGGGGACACGTCCAANCAGTCGTCATATCTAACGCACCCACACACACACACATGCAAAGAATATAACACATACCCAAGATAAACAACAGGTGTGGCAGAGGATGGAGCCGTGAGGACCCCACCCAGAATGGGAGGCAGAGTGTTAGGGGACACGTCCAAGTTGAGGGGAAGGTAGGCAGAAGGGCAACAGGTAGTATGGGAACCTCAGGCAGAGAAGAAGGGATAGTTGTAAGGTTGTCCTTAGTCAGATGTGGAATGACTATCTCGGGTAAAACAAAAGGTTTAGGTGCAAGACCCAAGATAGTGGAGGAATCTAGATGGTGTCTTTCCCAAGAGGTAAGTGAGGAAAATAGAGAAGGGAAGAAAATTTTAAGCTTACCGGTGAGTGAGGGAGGAGGTAGTGGTAGATCCAGAGATTCGTTAAGTTCCTGAGCCTCTTCATCTATAAAGCTAGTAGTGTCTGGAAGGAAGGAGTCCACCCTCAAAGAGTCTTCTCTAGGTAGTTTACGAAGATAGGATCCTTCATATTCTTCTTCCTCCGAAGCTCTTGTGTAGTCTCGCCAAAGGTGGCCCGTTTGGTGACATTTCAAGTAGAGAAATGGAATACCAAGGTAATCCAGACGTTGTATCACTCTTCGGTCTCGCCAGAAGATTTCTAAGGTATCCAGGAGTCCATCATGGATGTCTAGTTCGACCAGTATCCTTGCCATTTTTCTGTTAGATCTCTTCAAGAGGTCAGGGTCAAAACAAATAAAATGGCCTAACTCATTGCCGATGGCCTCCAAGGCCTTTGCTGTCCAGTATTGTAAAGGCAGTCCAGGTAAGAGAACCCAAATGTGTCGAAATCAAAAGGAGTATGTCAATGGATTGAATGAGACTCTCCACCTTTTGAGCATTAAGCTGCCTTTGCCAATAGTCCAGAATGTGTCCAGGATAAGTTGTGAATCTTCCGGAGAGTTAAAGATAAACCCTATCCAGCCGAATGAAAAGTAAATGAGCTCATGAGCATAACCCAAAATGGGTAGCTAGTTGTCTAGGATCCAGTCAGGTAGCAGGTCGAAGCTAAGGGCACTGTAAGTGAACCTGCCCACCAGACCACAGAGTGATAGGAAAACACTTTATTCTAGACCCACATCGGAGCCCATTATTAGTCATCTTTTCTTTTTATTTGGTTTCCACATTTTGTGATTATTCAGTGGCTTTTGCGTCCAGGGGTGAGGGGAACGGCCAGGAGCAGGGTGGATAGTCTTGTCTTTTTTCCTGTCTGTGCGCCCCAAAGTGGAAGTCATTCCAGGAAGTTGAGAGGCAAAAGGGCACAACCCTGAGGAAGGTTGACCGGTGAAAATGGTTTGCTGAAAGCTAGATTGTCCTGCCGCCTTTGGTGAGGAGAAAGGTGGAGAGGATAGTGAAGTATGATGGTCAGCCTGTGAGGAAAAGAGTCCAACATTCTTCCAAATAACTTCATCGGTTGCACTCATTAGTGCACCAACCTTTGCCTCCATAGTAAGTTACTTGGAGAAACACCCACTGGATGTTTAGTAAAGAAATGGAACAACAAAGCGTTCAGAGGAAGACAAAGAGGATCAGTTCAGGAGGACAAAAACGAGGAAAGGTCAGTGAGGGAGAACTGATAGGCAAAGAGTGGAGAAGATAAGAAAAAGATGAACGGAGGCATAAAACAAAAAGGGAAAGTGAGCAAGGGGAAGCCAAAATGAGGAGCAAAACCTTCAGGTGTAATAACAGGACACAGAAAATCCTACACGGTAGGGAATGCAAACTGTAGTGTGAATGCAAAGTCGCTAGGGAAACTTGACACTGCACAGAGTAGCCATGGCGGCATGCAAAGAGAATTGATAGGCAGAGAGTGGAGAAGATAAGAAAAATCTCAAATGGCATGTATTTCTTATAAAACGTATCTATCGCATAGTCGAATGTCAGTGATGATTTTCATGGTGATAAATAAATGAGTTGTCTAAGTGTTCTACGAAATATGGATTTTATTTATTTATTGTAATTCGTTATATAAAGTTATAAGAAATTATTATTTTTTGTTATTTAAAATTCATTTTAAATGGATATAATAATTTATCATCAGATTTCAGTCAAATGTTCATGGAAAATATTGTCCAAAAATAATCATTTCGTAGAACATTTAAATTACACATAAATACACCTTGATAGATTTCATTTACAACTAATTTTAAAATAGAATTTTATATAAAATATATTTAAAACTTATATTTCATAACAACAAATAAAAGACGCAATAAAAACTCAAGAAAAGATCAAAAATAAAAAAAACATACTTATATTAACTATTAAAAATAAGAATACAAATTTATGATTCAAAATTTATTTTTGATATTTAATAAATGAGTTGTCTAAGTGTTCTCCCACGAATATGGATTTTATTTATTTTATTGTAATTGCTATATAAAGAAAAGAAATTATTATTTTTGTTATTTAAAATTAATTTATAATGGATAATATAATAATTTATCATCAGATTTCAGTCAAATGTTCATGGAAAATATTGTCCAAAAATAATCATTTCGTAGAAAATTTAAATTCTCACACATAAATACACCTTTATAGATTTCATTTACAACTAATTTTAAAATAGAATTTTATATAAAATATATTTAAAACTTATATTTCATAACAACAAATAAAAGACGCAATAAAAACTCAAGAAAAGATCAAAAAATAAAAAAAACATACTTATATTAACTCATTAAAATAAGAATACAAAATTACTATGATTCAAAATTTATTTTTGATATTTCACATTAATTGTTTAATATATATATATATATATATATGCTATATATATATATATATATAATCTATTTTTAAGGTCACCACTGGGTCACAAATTGGTGTATGAGACCCCATTTTTTTGTGGGACAAGGGACTCTCTCCACCCAAGGATTTGACTGGTAAAGTTTATTTAAGGTATACATACCCTACCTCCTGGATTTGAACTTGTGAACTCTATAATTTTAACATGTATAAAAAGCTTGATAAACTAGTGGAAGATTAAATTCTGTTAATAAAATTTTAAAAAATAAAAAAAACAACATCATACATATAATAATTTTTTATTTTTGGTTTTAATAGAAAAGTCAACAAATTTATAACCACACTCTTTTTTTTATTATGATTATATTAAATTAGTTATTCACAATACAATTTAAAAATATTGTGGAACATCAAAATTATAATTTACTAAACTAAATTAGTGAACAATTCTCCTTCCTTAATGAAAATTATATTAGAATGGAGTGAAACCATTAACCAAACAATATAATAATAATAATAATTCAAAGAAAATTCTCATGCTCATAAAGGCACTACTACCCCTAACCCTCAATGAAGTAGTGTTTGGACAACTCAATCCCCTAACCTCCAACCCTCACTCTCACTAAACTAGTGTTTGGAGGGCTCACTAATCCTCTAACTCAGACTCAGGGTAAACCCCAACACGAAAATAATAATAATAATTGAAAGAAAGGGTTGGTGCCCATAAAGGCACTACTACCCCCAACCCTCAATGAAGTAGTGTTTGGACAACTCAATCCCCTAACCTCCAACCCTCACACCTACCTCCACCCCACCCACACCCAACAAACACAAAACCAAAAAAAAAAAAAAAAAAAAAAAAAAAAAAAATAATAATAATAATCTGTAAAGAAAGTAAGCTGGTGCCCATAAAGATACTACTAGCCCCAACCCTCAATGAAATAGTGTTTGGACACCTCACTAGTCCCCTAACCTCCAACCTCCTCACCCCCAATGAACTAGTGTTTGGACACCTCGCTAGTCCCCTGACCTCCAACCCTCACCCTCAATGAACTAGTGTCCCCTAACTTCGTACTCTTGGGATAAACCCCCAAACTACCACTAGTATTAAAAAAATCTGGTTTACTTACACAATTTATTTGTAAAAAATACAATACATATACAATACAATATTAATATTATTTCATTATTTACCATGATATATTTGAAAAAATAATAAGATTACACAACCACATGATTCAAAAGGAATTGTTAAATTGTACTAGAAAAATTATTTAATATTCACCAAAATTAAAAATTTTAATTCTATCACATAATATACATAATATACAACCATAATTTTTACTTCTATCACATAATATACTTAACATTGAATACTAAGATAGGAGGGCATGCATAAATCCATGACATGGAGACTTATCAATCTTTGAAACATGGAATCTGTACATATCATCTCATATATTTATATGACTCTTCTACATTTCGAAACAATTACGCGAATAAGTGTATCTAAATATATGTAATTGAGTTCGCTTTTGGAATGCGAAATGTTCTACATGGGAATGTAATTGTCAATCAAAAAGCCTTTGAAGCACGCGTCTTGATATCATGGTCAATAGGCCTTTGAAGCACGCGTCATAAGAAGCACATGGTGCAGAGGTGTGGAGTGAGGGAGTAAAATTTGATGTATCAAACCATCCCAGAGTCGTGTAAGGGCTAACAAAATTGCCTCGTTACGGCCAAATCCATTCTAGTAACAGCATTTTTTTTTTTTATTTTTGTTTAAAAGTGTGTACAAGGAAACAACAACAACAACCTATTCAACTATCGTCAGCCCGGACGACATGAATACGACGAACCGTGATGAATCAACCTAAGAAGATGACCAGATGCACTCCATACACGAACCACATGCATAAAATGATGATCACACCTAATAAAGTAAACCTAATCGCCAACACCAATCGGGACTCACCATCCCACCCTCTCGGGTGAAATGGTTAGGACCTCCAGCACACATGGGCAACGCCAGTCTGTGTCTCATCGATTTTAACGATTTAAGGTCTCAGAGCTGGCGAATCGTGACATGGAGGTGTCTACTTCCCAACTGACACAACAGACCAAGCAACAAACTAAATCAATAAAAATCAAGTACAACGTAAATAAGAAGAACAAATACTCTACCATATGCTGATAAGAGGACTCCGGAACAACCTAAATTCAACATTAATTAAATGTAATAAATAAACTGCTATTACTAACTCTAAGTAATTTAATGCATATAAATCCTGGCATCCACTGAGTATGTCTTATCAACGCCAAGAGATACACTAACATCACAACAAGATACCCATATCATTCTTCCTAGTTATCAACGCTGAAATAAATAAAGGTCACACGCTTCAACTCTAATCTTGCCATCTTGTTGGTAAGGTAAGAACACGCAAATTCCTATTTCAACAATACATCACAACTAGGAAATTTATAAACAATATTCCATGACTTCGGTATGCCATAACATTTTCCCTTACCTATAGCAATTAAAATTATCATTATAAGTGAATATTTCAGGAAACCATCACATAAGCAAATGACAAGACATAGCAATTACGATATTAAAATGACCTTATTTAAATAGCAACATTTAAAAAAAAAAGGGGACCCTATATAAGGATGTTCAAAGGTCATATCTAAGGTATCATCATTAAGAAGGACACAATAACCACATAATTAAGTTATTGGTCCCTAAAGGAGATATGTTGAAAAATGTATTTAATGAACATATCATAACCAAAACTCAGACATTAATTATATTGTTATACTAAAACTATGTAATGAGCAGATCATGACCTACGCTCGGACCAAATTATATTGCTTACTAAAAATATATAGAGCATATCATAACCAACTCACACATTATTTATATGGTTATACTAAAACTAGTTAAGGCGCAGATCATGACCTAAACTCGGACCATAATTATATTGTTTCACCAAATATTTAGATCAGTTCACAACCAAACTCACACATTAATTATATGGTGATACTAAAATATTTAATGAGCAGATCATGACCTACGCTCGGACCAAATTATATTGTTTTACTAAAAATATTTAGAGCGTATCATAACCAACTCACACCGTAATTATATTGTTCAACAATGAGTTTGAGTTTCCTGTGCGTGAGACTGTGTTTAGGGGTGATAACCAAAACAATTAGGTGCCAATTTACCATGAAGAAACAATAAATCTCGGTCGACCTTTGCAAGCTATTATCAACATAAATACTGGTATGCGTATCAAGTAGCCTGAAAAGCATTAACCATTTAAATCCTACAGATTTCAGAGAATTCTAATGTATCCACAGAGTTCCAAACCATATGAACGTACCAGGGTTCTACAAGGTAAAAAGATTTAGATCTATCCTCGAGCGCTGACAACCATGAAGGAATATGACTGTGAAATGTGACTGTGTAAACAGGAGGTTGATTACTTTGGTGTATAGATTGGGAACTCTTTAGATATATCATGTACAGAGAAAAACCACAACTCTGCATTCAAACCAGTAGTGAAACCCTCGAACAGTGCTAGATTAGTAGGGTGTTTGGCACCCTTCATTGGTCGCTCGGTATTTTTGCATCAGTTGGTCTGTAGTAACATTCCATACTACGAATGAGCCTAAGGGTTGCCAGAACCAAGGTATAAAAATACGTTTTAGATCATAATCAATCCTGGAAACATTTCCCACGATTTGTCAGTTGAATGGAGAGCAGAATGAGGAACGCAGACCACATGCATTCCATTTTTCAAACAAAAAACGTATTCACACGCACCCCATATGCTGACCATTCTTAACACGCAAAAAGAAATAAAAACGCAGTCTGTAAAGAGGTATCAACGCGCAGCAATCAACGCCCAGTCACAGTGCAACGCCCCACATAACAGTGGCCCAAATGCCCATATAACACAGTAAAAACACAGTCCAGTAAAAACGTTATAACGCAGACCAAAAGAGCGCCCAAATGCAACAGAAAAACGCAGAACCCACTGTCTGATTTGAAATGTGTACATATTTGATTTGCGTTCAGATTTCATCAGTTTTGGATGGCCATTTAAAAACGCAAAACCCCCAAATTTGAAATGGGAAGGTAAATAAATAGCTTTAATGTTTAAAGAAAACGTGTTCCGCCTGAAAGGAAGCATTTAACCACATATAATTCTGATAAAAATATTGAAGACAATATCCATATCGAAAACACATATTATATAAAAAGGGGCAGACAATTAAGAACGCAGATTAAAACAAAAACGCCCCCTCACAGAAATCCATAAAATGCCCCAATGGACAAGAATGCCCAATACCTACTGCCCAACACAAACATTGGAAGATAAAAACGCCCAAGATATCGGCAGAACGCAGGACAATAAAACATTTAAACGCTGATAAACACAACGCCCCATATCTTGGTAAAACGCAGAACAATAAAGTATTTTAGACGCAGGACAATACGCCTCAAAAGTTAGCAAAAACACAGAGCATTAAGGCATTTAAAACGCAGATCATTCCAGAGTAAGAATGGTAGTGATTGCATACAATTTCCAGAATACTATAATATCAATAACATTAAATTTGTTGAAGATAAAATGCATTATACTTCACCAATTAAAACCATACCGTTGCCTTTCGCTTTCCTCGGACGACGTCCCGTGCTCCGTGCCGCGTCCCGCGCTCCTTGCCGCTTCTGCTCTCCAACCACTGAAGGCTCACCGGTACCTCCCAACCAAACGCTAGAGGTACTCTGCTTCCCCCTTAGCCCCCCGAGCCTTAAAGGGGCCACACAAGAACCAGAGATATACTAGCGTCTCAGCTCGCCTCCACGGCTGAGTTACCACTCCAACACAGCTGAGATACACCCAACTCCTCACAAGAAAATCCGTCAAACCACAATTCGGCAGCGTAACGATACGCTAACCGTTCATCCCCCTTTTCCTTCCTTTCCCTTTCTTTTATAGAAAAATGAGACCCACTTACTTTCCTAATTATCAATTAATTAATTTTTAATGACAAACCTCTAAACAATCTCCGCCGTCCAAGTGTCACTCATCCCTAGGGTTCTCCAATAATTA
>SNQJ01S0019466.1:11296-54413 GCA_010110895.2 Picea sitchensis | reverse complement strand
TTGGATATTAGAAAAGTATTGGGAATTACTTTCAAGTCACTTAGTGTCAACTCAAATAAGTTATAGGGTGTAAGTTTTAGTTTTTTTAGTGCCTCCATTATCAATCAAAGGTATAGTAGGGATAAATTGATTTCAAATTTGTAGTTTTACTGAACCTAATATCAACTATTGGAAATATGTATAATAGTCATTGTTATCCCCTATCCTAGGGATAAATAAGGAGATTATGTCTCAAGGCCCACATGTCCTAGACATGGAGTACTGACATCCATATGACTTGAGCTTGGCCCTGAAGGGTCCATATTTTATTCAATGCCTCCTATCTATTAGAAGCAACAACATCTATCCCATCGGCCTGGTTATGAAGTAGTAGTGGGTCTTTCTCCATGAGGTAATGAGTTTGGGTATCATGGTATGTGTCACTCTGATTCTCAAAACATTTGAATATGTGCATTGAATTCTATTTTGTTTCATGACATTTTCTTGGAAATTATTCCCTTTAACTTGTCCACACCTGGGGGGGGATGACATAGTTGCCTAGTAAGTTGGTCCCTTTAGGGATGAGTTGCCACTGGATGGGTCTGTGGAAGGTCATTGTCCATTCCTTCCATAATTACCAATTTTCATCATTATTCCTCTCATCTATCCCCTGCACTGCTTCATGCATCTCATATTTTATGGAAAATAATAATGTGTTAAGCAATTAAGAATTCATCATTCCTAATAGATACACCACATAATTAAAATGTGCATCAAATATTAAACATATTAAAACATTTAAATCCATGGAGGAACCCTCTACATATCATTAAACATGAGAAGAAATGGCAAGAAGTGCTCATTATTAAGAGGAAGTCACTTCAATATCATAAGCATACAACATATAGTTACATTGAACATGTTATATAACTTTCTACTTGAGCTTTTATTAATGGGGATATGATACACAAAGACAAAATTAGATGTATTTTACAAGAGCACATGCACAAAAAGAAGAACATATTGAAACATAATGCAGGAGATGAATCTCATGAAGCTTATGATCTTAAACATTTGTCTATGTCTGAGGGGGTTTTGGTCAAAAAGCTTTAGTTGTAAGAAACCCTTAAATTCCCCAAAGTGTTGACCCAAAATAATGAGTTTATAAATCTCTCTTTATAGGCTCTTCATTTATAGGAAAAACATTTGTTTAGAGTAGTATTTCTTCTTGGAAAACAAATATCGCTTGTCATAATATTGATATTGCCTTTGGTTTTCTAACCAATTCCATCTTTCCAATTGGTTTTGCCAAATTTCACAGGGTAAAAATAAATTTTACCCCCAAAGTTTGTGTGCTAAGGTTGTTGTGGGGTGTGTTCTCTTTGTCCAATTGAGCCTTTAAGTGAGTCTTTTTGAATGAATCAATTGGATATTCTCCTGTATCATGGGGCCTACTCAACCATGGAATTATTTGGGTCCATGGATGGATGGAAGAATATCCAACGTATTCGTCTCATCCCTCACCACCCATCAATGCATAATGTCATTGACTAGCCCTTCGAATATTTTGTTTGAGGCTCCTGTAACTTGTTGTTCAATTGATACAACTACACCTTGTTGTAGATTCCATAATATCACTCTACTGTCCATTTCAAACTAACGATACTGGAAAGGGACATTCCTTTCTTCATGAAATGCAGAACACACTTTGCAAACATATGTAGCCAAGATGGTTGATAACCCTCTCTCGTGGGGAGGGATTGTGCAGGTGGGTCGTCATCCATGACACAGAGCATCATAATAGTTTATTTGAAGGGACTATACTATTCACATATTGGTTTTCTCCTAGTCCTTGAGATTTCTCATATAGGATCTTGACACATTCATAATGAACACAATTGATAGGATGAAGTGATTCACCACACCTGACCTAATCGAATGAGATACATGGCTTATGTGAGTGGTCATGTCGAAGCAATGATTGTTTACCTCTGTCAGTTGTAGGAATAAATATGATAATTAGTGAAAGGATGTGAACATGATGCTAAATATATTGTTATGCATCACATCGTTTCCAGTTGATTTGGCAGGCTGTAAGTGAATCCATCACCCACTTGAGATATTCGTCCTCGTTCCTTTGTTCGAAAAACACATCATTTTCCAAATAGTTTGGTGCTTTTTTGAAAACTTGGGAGACAAGAAAAATTTTGGATGACATCATTTTGACATAATCATGTACCTGTGTACAGATGGCGGCTCAATATTGTTCCATGTCAATGATTAAGTGTTTTTTGATCTCGACCTATGTTCAACTGAGTTTGATGTGGAAACCAGAGTCCCAATGGGCACCCTCTGTATAGGTGGTTGTATTTGATGGGATAAAAAAGCATCTTGTTGGTGCACCAAGATATCTCTATCTTCCTTGATGTCTAGGTGGACTACTACGTTGGATCCATGTGGCACTAAGTGGACAGACATATGTGTGCTAAGTAGGTGGAAAAACAACCTGACAAAACCGGAATACCACTATTGTGATTCTATGAGAGTGGTTTTTCTTTCTATATCCCTGTCATGCAACACCATCCATTATTCAACTCATGGATCTTAAAACCACCGTTGCACCCCAAGTGTGTTTTAACTCCCATGATCTTTTTCGATGCAACATTCATTATCCACCATAGATCATGCTTGCTTGTGACCGTTGGATGTTCAGGCCCCGCACCTTCACAAGTGCTTGATCCTTAGGCATTGGAAACATGATCTAACCTTTGTATGAAAAGGATTTATCTCCTTTCGAAGTGCCATGAGCCCTTGCTATGCTCCCTATAAGCACCTAGGCATGTGGACCTTAGCCTTGGGTTGTTAGGGATTGATTTTCTTGTGATTTTTTCAGGGCACTCAAGAACATGTTAACTTATTTCGATCCATGATCTCTGTAATCTCTCATTCAACATCTATTTTTCTTAGATTCAACCTCATGATCTCGATCAACATACTCATAACTGACTGGATCAATTCTGGTACTAACAAATATCTTAACAAAGGATAACATAGCAAGGATGCACTCAATAGCAAGATATTGGGTCCAAATTGTAGAGGATATGAGGGAGAGAATGGAAGAAGAAAGGGATGCCTACAATCATATTTGGGAAAAGATCAATCAAATGTTGTTTTATCCCCAATTTTCGATGTTTGGATACCGATCAAATTTCCAATCGATTGAATAAGTATCAATAGGTTTTCAAATAAGTGCTAGTGAGTACCATAAATAAGTGCAAAAAATATCGATTTTGGAGCGAGGTCATATTCATAAATACATGGTTGAAGCAATTAAAACAATTGATCATCTAGGACAACTAATACCTAAAATTGAATAATACACAATTCGATACAGGGAAATAAAGCATACCCTAAGCATCATGATGGATCAACATAAGTTTATGTATGGTGACATATGTATCAATCTTTTTTCACAATGAGAGGCTTACTTTGATGAACATGCAATCCCCAAGTCTCCATGATCACGTGAGTCATCATGACTCAGTTCTATTTTTATAATTTATATTTTTAAGTGAGTGTACTATTTTTGACACTCTTGGTGAGTATAAATAAAGGGATCAACGTTTTAGAGAGATACCTTTGATAATACCAAAATTTTGGCTAAATATAATAAGAACTATTTTAAGACTTATTTCAAAATCTCTAGGGGAGTCGAGAAGTTTTGACTGAACCATTGTGTGTGTTGATTATGTCATGGATTATTCTTCCATTGATTATTATGTTGAACCTATCTAGTAAGAATTGTAATTTAAATCAATTTATCTTGTTTGATTTTTTTTCTAGATATAAGTCTCATTATTGTTAAATATTTTATTTAATGTAAATTGTTTGATTTTTATTCAGTGTTTCAATAATTATAGAATTGGTTTTATTATCATTGATAGAATAAAAAGTTAAACAATCATTGGTGAGGGTATGTTGTAGCTAAGTATTTTATAGAATTATTTCTTGGAAGCATACAGTTTAGCTACTATTTTATTCTCACTTTTGTTTTTCTTTAACAATTATCTTTTAAGGAATACTCATTTTCTCTCTTTCATATTTTCCTTTTCTGAAAGGTAATTGATAATAAATATCTCTTTCTAGAATTAGTTCTTAAAGAACCCAACGTGGTGGATTAATTTTATCTACTATCTCTGAAGGTTATCCTTAGGGTAGAGTTATTTGAATTGTTTATTCCACTTCCTTTTCTATAGTTTATAGATATCAAATATAAAACAATAAAAAGAACAAAAAGAGAGAATCTCAACAAATTTTAAATCCCATCGAATGGTTGTTGGACCATTAACCTAGAGGATTATTCCATACCAAACATGGAGGATTCTAATTGGGCCTCATCTTTGGGTATAATCCATACTATTGAGCATTGGGAATCCATCCTTGTCAACAAAGGGAAGGAGGGAGAGAGTTTTAAAGGGGAGGGGGGAGAGAGAGTGATTGAGAGTGAGAGTGAGGAGATAAAGGGGTTAGTGAGAGAAGAGGTGAGAGAGAGAGGGAGGGAGAGAGCGAAAAGAGAGAGAGATGAAAAGAAAGAAATGGGGTGAGAGAGAGAGAGATGAGTGGGGTGTAAATCTGAGGAGGGAGAGAAGAGAGAGTATTGGGGGAGGGAGAGAGGGGTATAGAGCGATGGAGGGAGAGAGAGGGGAAGGAGGAGAGGAGGGAGAGAGGGAGGGAAAGATTAAGGAGAGAGAGGGGGAAAGAGGCTGGGGGGAGAGGGTAGAAGTGGGGAGAGTGAGAGTGAGATAAAGGGGGATAAGGAGTGGTGGAGAGAGGTATAAGTAGAGAGAGAGAGGAGGGAGACAAAAGGGAGTATAAAGGAATTGAGAAGTGATATATATATATATATATATATATATATATATATATATATATATATATGAAATTGGGGTAGAGAGGGAGGTGTTAGAGGTGGGAGATAGATAAAGGGGAAGTGAGAGAAAGTGAGTGAGAACAAGAGAGAGAGAGAGAGAGAGAGAGAGAGAGGGAGGGGTGGATGGAGAGAGAGAGAGAGAGAGGGTTAGGAGGTATAGAGAGAGAGAAGGAGGAAAAGAGGGGAGTGATAGAGAGAGTGGTGGAATGGGAGATAGAGAGGGGAGAGAGGGAGAGAGAGACAAAGGGAAACAAGGAGATAGGAGAGAGGAGCAAAGGTGAGATATCAAGTGAGAAGAGGAGAGAGTGAGAGAGAGAGGAGTTATATGTGATAGGGAGGGTAAGAGATAAAAAAAGAGGAAGGAAAGAGAGATATAGGAGTCAATGAGGAAGTGAGGGAGAGAGAGGGGGAGAGGGGGAGAAGAGAAATGGAGATAAATGGAAACTTAGGTGTAAGAGTGTGCACAGATTCCTAGAATTCATGCACGTTCTAGAGCATGTGTGCATCCCTAGAGAGTGTGCACGTTCCTAAATGTACATTCTTAGGAGCACATTCATGTTCCTTCCATTTCAAATTATTCCAAAGGAGAGGGAATGCCAACTTTAATTGTACATATTTATAGGTTGGTTGCCTCAAATTTAGGTTCCAGATAAGAAAAATATAGTGGTTTGGTTTACAAAAACATCAAAACCATATTTTTTTATGAATACCTCTTAATATCTCTATTTTTAAAGTATTTTTTCTACATGCTACATAAATCCATTGTAGATGAAACTACATACATAGATATATTCGACTATGCAAATTCCAAATTTATATATTAAAAAATTAGTATTGTTTACTAGTACTGTCTATTTTGTCTTCACATATATCAAAATCCTAAAAATACATAAAGCTTTTATTTATGCTATAATTTTTTAATAGCTTAACCATGCAGAAGTCTATGTCTTTATTTTTTTTTTTGATAATGTTACAAAGAAAGACCCTCATAGCTTACACTAACCCAAGGCATTGTAATTTCAAGGATATATTGACATTCATAATTTAAAAAAAGATAAAATTGATATTATAAATTTTGAAAAATGGAACAAAGGGTTTACTCTCGATTATACAATTTTTTTAAAGGGGGTTCATCATCAGTTATAAAATCTTCACTAGCAGACATGTATACTATATTTTGTGATTAAAACATAACTTATACCACTAGACAAAATCAAATTTCACATAGTTACTCACAAATTCTATAAATAAGTATATATATTAGGGAAAGCTAGTGAGTTTCTACATTTCCCTTGTTTTTCCATGTTTACATCGTCACTAATGCGTCATGAGAAACCATCATTAAATTACACCCACCCATACACATTATCTTAGTTCTATTTTGACTTCAAATCTTTATAACATTAAAAAATTCACATCTCAATTTCTTAAAATAATTATATAACTAATAATTTCTGCTATAATAATTATATAACTAATATATAATTACTATATATTATAGAATGTGTATTCAATTAAAACATTTAGGAAAATTTCAGTCAATTTCTTATAATAACTATAATTTGTATTCAATTATAACATTTAAAATTTTAATAATCAATTTCTCATAATAACTATATAACTAGTGTATATAATTAATATACATAATGTGTATCCATCAAGTTATGTCATTTTCCATGTGTACTTATTATGCATAATGTATATTCAATTATATAACTAATATATAATTACTATATATTATAGAATGTGTATTCAATTAAAATATTTAAAGAAAATTTCAATGGTCAATTTCTTATAATAACTATAATGTGTATTCAATTATAACATTTAAAATTTTAATAATCAATTTCTCATAATAACTATATAATTAGTGTATATAATTATTATACATAATGTGTAATAACATTTAAAATTATAACATTTAACTATAATAATTAAACATTTAAAATTATAACATTTAACTATAATAACTAATACATAATAACTATAATGTGTATTCAATTATAACATTTAAAATTTTAATAATCAATTTCTCATAATAACTATATAACTAGTGTATATAATTATTATACATAATGTGTATCCATAGTTATGTCATTTTCCATGTGTACTTATTATGCATAATGTATATTCATAAGTTGTGTAATTTTTTGTATTGTGTTTTAGCAACATATAACAATGTATTCATAATTGTCACATTTAATATAATATTTGTTATGTTTTCATATGTTCTTATATGTCATTTTCCATGTGTACTTATTATGCATAATGTATATTCATAAGTTGTGTAATTTTTTGTATTGTGTTTTAGATATAACAATGTATTCATAATTGTCACATTTAATATAATATTTGTTATATTTTCATATGTTCTTATAATAGTTGTATGTAATTATTATATATAATTTGTATTCATCAAATTGTATCATTTTTTATATGTATAATGTGTCATTTTTCATATGCATAATGTGTATTCATAAATTATGAATCAATTTTTTATATTATATTTTTTAAGAAACATTTTTTTTTTTTTTTTTTTTTTTTTTTTTAATATAATATTTGTTTATATTTTCATATCATTTCTTACTAATAGTTGTATGTAAACTATTATACATAATTTGTATTCATCAAATTGTATCATTTTTTATAAGTGTCCCATTCAATATAAATATTTGTTATATTTTTATATGTTCTTATAATAGTTGTATGTAACTATTATACATAATTTGTATTCATCAAGTTGTATCATTTTTCATATTTTGTTTTAGCATCATAAAACAATGTATTTATAATTGTCATATTCAATATAATATTTATTTTGTATTTTCATATATTTTGTATATAAAAAAAGATATGTAATATTTAATGTTTTAATATTAATGAAATATTTAAAAATAACATTTTAATATAAATAAAATATATGTAATATTATAGAACAAATGTATACATAAAAAATAGATTTTTTGAATTTTTAAAGTTAGTAATTTTGAAATAATTTATAAAGATGTATATTAATTTTATAAATTAAAATATATACATAAAAATGATTTTTTTATCTTTTAAACAAACATTATTATATTATTATTGTATAAATAGTGTACAAGTATTGACCACTATAGCCTCTCATTTTGGGTCAATACTATAGTGGTTAAAAAAATAACCATTTTGTTCCTTAGGATTTTAATATGATGGTGTAGTTAAAAGAGTTTTGATAAAACATAATTGTGTGCCCCAAAACTAACTATAGATAAATTTTTATTTCAGATAACTGTTAATTTACTTACTAAGTTTTTTATGATTCTTTATTATTATTGAAAAGCAAAAAAGAAAAATAAAGATTATCTGACAAACTGGAATCTCTAGATATTTGCTATTTACTAGGATTTCTATAATTATTTATCATTACTGAAAAGCTAGAAATAAAAATAAGATCATACAACAAATAACCCGATAACCTGATCTTCATCTTTTGTATCTGGATTCACATGGATAATTATTGGGGTAGATTCTGTTAGTTTTCCTAGTTTTGGAAAATTGTTTTCTTGTTGGTGATCTTAGCTACGTGGTCACAGTGCCTAGAGAAACTTCCAGCATTAGATGTCGTGATGCTATTAGCCAGCATTAGTGTAATGCCTAGAGGGAAACCACTCATGGATGTCCAAAAATAGTAAGGCTAAAAGTCCACAAAATACCTCACTGTGGCTACAGATTTCTAGTTGGGAAACCACCATGTAAAATGGTCATGCCACTACCAAAGGTATTAACTAGACTACTAGAGCCACATGAGAATAGGGAGTGCATGAGTAAAGATATTAAGAAAAAATAAAAAACTTAGGAACCTAGAAACCTAGACCAAAGGCGTAGTCTTGTGAGAACCTGCTTCGTCGGAGCTTTGCCTTTTCCACGTTTCGCCATGGCTTGTTGAATCTTGCATGAACATCATCAGGTCGTCCACTCTTCTCCATGGGTTGGGTTCCTTCTATTAAATTCCTTTGGTTTTGATCTCTTCAAAAAAATTCATCAGGAATTTGATAATCTAAGTCTTTTCATCAAAATTTGATCTTCCAAAGAGTTAAATAAAAGCACTGTACAGGAGAGGTTAGGTAGGTGTATAGAGGGGGTGAGGAGGAGGATCTTAGGGGGAAGTGGGATGGGGAATTAGTGAAAATTAGGGTGTTCGATGGGGGAGGGCGATTAAAGGGACCACCGAGAGGTGGAGGCTTGGAGAGAGGCACACCATTCGGCCGAGTTCTCAGTTAGAACCACTAGAGCCCCCTCTGACCGTAGGAGTTCAGAGAGAGAATTAGTAGGAAGTTTATTACATGCAGTGGATGGTCACACAGGTATTTAGTGCAGAATTTGTACAGGGAGGAGTACCAAAGGAAAGGAGCCTAAATAGGTAGAGGTGGAATTGTAGGAGAAGAGCTTCATGAAACTGAGGTCATCCAGAGCCTCGAGGAGGAGTCAGGATACTCTAGGAGTCATTACAAAGGGAGTGGTTGGTTCATCCTGAGCCTCTGTTGCAGGAGAAATTCTTCCACGAGCCAAATACCAGGCTGCCCCCTGCTTAGGCTTTCCACGTGGTTGTGGCATGGTGTGGAGAAAACACAAAAATCCAATTGTAATCCCCGCGAGGTCGCACCAAAGCTCAAATACTGGGTGGAGGGGATGAAGGGCTCTGGAGACTTGGTTCTTGGAATTGCAAACAATGGAATAAAGTGGAAATTCCATTAACCATCCAGAAGCAGGGAGCTAGGGTGTCAAGTTGACTGACAGGGGAGGAACCTCATAGCTTAGTGACGATCTGAAATTTAGAAACTCCTATGTGATGGGCAATAAAGAAAATCTTGAGAGGGAGGGTGAAACTGACTTTTAGAACATTTTAATTTCAAAGAGTAGAATCAATTACATATACTTCCAGATGAACTTATTAGCATGTTGTTTCTAAATGCAGGAAAGAATCCATATAAACCTATGAGATGATATCATCTGATTCCATGTTTTAAGATTGATAAGTCTGCATGTCATGGATTTAGCCATGTCTCTATCTATGCAGAAAGTTGTACACCTAATGACAATGGAAGGCACATTTAATGAGTTTTATGTTCTTATCACATTTTTTCATAAAGACTGAGATTAAATATGCCTAGAATATTCTTAGTTGTCACAATAAATGAATGGCTTTGATTTCATCCATTAATTTCCGAACTATTATAGGAACATCCAGTTTTATTTTTACTTTTTACATTTACCTAATTGTAATTTAAAAATTATTGTGTTCACTAACTTGTACGTCTACGATTCAAAAATATTAAGGAGTATTAAGGTGGCAGCGTTTCACATCTTTGGCATCACCAGTAGTCCTGGGATGGAGGATGCTGTGGTATGGCTTAAGCCTTTTGGCGTTCTCAGCCGCTAGTTAGCGACTATGCTAGTAGTATTCAATGTTAAGTATATTATGCGATAGAAATTAAAAATTATGGTTGTATATTATGTATATTATGTGATAGAAGTAAAATTTTTAATTTAATTGAATATTAAATAATTTTTGTGATTTTAATGGGCACCAACTCCTTTTGAACCACGTGGTTGTGTTATCTTGTATTTTCAAAGCTATCATCATAAAATAATCAAACAATATTAATATTTTATTGCATATGTACTATATTTTTTACAAGTAGGGTAGTAATAAGTAAAACCATATTTTTTAATATAGTGGTAGTTTGGGGTTTACCCCAAAGTCTGAGATTAAGGACACAATTTCATTGAGGTGGGGTTGGAGGTTAGGGAATTTGGTGAGATGTGAAACACTACTTCATTAGGGTTGGGAGTAGTAGTGCCCTTGTAGACTTAACCTTTTCTTTCAATTAGTGTGTATTTCCATTAGTTTAGGGTTTACCCCAAAGAGTCACACGAAAGGTTAGGGTTAGTGAGCCCTCAAACACTAGTTAGGTGAGGTGAGGGTTGGAGGGATTAAGACTGTGAAGTAAACATTACTTCATTGAAGTTAGGGGTAGTAGTGCCCTTATGAGAGCATGTGAGCATGAGCGCACACTTTTTGAATTATTATTTATTATTTTTGTTTTATTTTGGTTAATGGTTTCACTCCATTCTAATATAGTACAAATTAAGAAAAGTAAATTGTTCACTAATTTATTTACAGTAAATTATAATTTTTTGATACTCCATGATATTTTTAAAAATGTATTGTAGACAACTAATTTAATATAATGTAATAAAAAAAAAATGTGCTTAACTATAATATTTGTTATTTCTATTAAAAATAAAAAAAAATAAAAAAATATTTATTATATGTTTTTTTTTTTTTTTTTTTTTTTTTTTTTTTTTTTTTTTTTTTTTTTTTTTTTTTTTTTTTTTTTTTTTTTTTTTTCATGTTAATTATATATATATATATATATATATATATATATATATATATATATATATACATATATATATATATATATATATATATATATATATATATATATAAAAATGTTATTTCTTTTTATTTTGAGATTTTTTATTAGACAAATTTAAATCTTGGGTAAAACTTTTATACATGTTAAATTATAAGAGGTCATGAGTTCAAATCGAGGAGGGGGTAGGGTATGTATACTTATGTAGAATCTGTCAGTCAAATAACTGGGCTGAGAAGGTCCCTTGTCCCACAAAAAAAAAAAAAAAAAAAAAAAAAAAAAAAAAAAAAAAAAAAAAATATATATATACTCATATATATATATATATATATATATATATATATATATATATATATATATATATATATAAAATCGAATTAATATGTGAAATATCAATATTTTGAATTATAAATTTGTATTCTGGTATAATAGTTAATATAGAGTATGTTTTTTTTAATGAAATGTGTTTTACACTTTTTAAATTTTTTTTATAAATATATATTATAATATTAAAAATCAAAATAAAATAATATATCAAATATCAATTTATATATAAATATTGAAAATTTTAAAAATTCTATTAAGTATTAATTAATATATATACATATTATTTTAGTTACATTTTCATTTCAAATTTTTAAACAAAAAGTTGACATATAATTTCTTATAATAACTATTAATGGCGAATATAATTATTAAATATAGATTATATTCAAAATTTATTTTTATACCCATTACTATATATAATATAAAAAAATTATTATCATATTATATTTATATTTTAATAGGTTATATTTTAATAATTAAATAATAATTAAAATATAGAACATTGATTATATAAATACAATTATAAAATTGAAAAAATGCAATTTGGTAATTATTTAATATATTTTTACATTATCTTTTTTCTATTTTGATTTCAAATTCTTATAACATTTAAAAATTCACATCTCAATTTCTAATAATAACTATATCAATTTAGTATTATTTAATATATTTTTACATTATCTTTTTTCTATTTTGATTTCAAATTCTTATAACATTTAAAAATTCACATCTCAATTTCTAATAATAACTATATAACTTCGTATTATTTAATATATGTTTACATTATCCTTTTTCTATTTTAATTTCAAATTCTTATAACATTCAAAAAATAACATCTCAATTTCTTATAATAACTATATAACTTAGTATTATTTAATATAAGTTTACATTATCTTTATTTATTTATTTGATTTCAAATTTTCATAACATTAAAAAATCACATTTCACATTTTAATTTCTTATAATAACTATATAACTAATTTTCCTTAACATTAAAAAAATCATCTCAATTTCTACAAGATCCAATATATAATAATTTCAACACAATTACTATACACAATTCATGGTATGCCATTTTTTTATATATTTCAAATATATAACATATAACAATATATTCATAATTGTCATATTCCATATAATATTTATTATATTTTATATATATATATATATATATATATATATATATATATATATATATATATATATATATATATATATATATTAAGTGTCTAAAACAAAAATAATGGGTATCAAAACTTGACCAAGGAGTCTCTGATAAAGTGTTATCTGAGACTGTAGATCTGATAGACTTCAAGAAATTTTTTAAGTCTATATTTGGCAAGAGCCTTTTTCAAATACTGTAATAAACTATCTTATCATAAGGAGAGGCTACAAAACTTAAGCAAAAACACATGCTAGTATCCCAACTTCAGAGTTGTGTCTGGATCATCCTTGGCTATGGTTTCGTTGTTTCCTGCAGTGACTGAAATTTTGACAGTTCCAATGGGTTCAAGGACTTCTAGTTAAAATATGTGAAACAAACAACATGGTGAGGATATGCTCACTTCTCTATTATTCAATGAACATGGATTACATCCTTATATAGAAAAAAACTCTCCAGAGTCGGTTACATGCAAATAAGGAGCAAACTAGACTCCTTAACTATGAATTGACTCTTAACACACCTACAAATGACTCTCACAACTGAAGGTTATAATTGGTGCTTACAACTCGCGCTTACAAGTGACACTTACTCCATTATTTCCAAGTCCCCCCTTGATGGAGAATGGATTGATTTCTACACCTAACATCTCACTAAACAACTCAAACTTAATCTTTCCAAGGAAGCAGTAGAAAATACTCATTAACATATTTTCACTAAGTATTACAATACACAAGAGTTATTTCATTTTAGTACATAGCTTTTCTCTAACAAAATGATATTGACCATCAACATGCTTTGTCCTTGCATGAAAATTTGGATTCTTCACAATATTGATTAAACTTTGATTATCACATCTAATCATAGTAGGTTCCTTCGTTCTTCTCCAACATCTTGAAGAGATCTTCTTAGCAAACAACTACAAGTTCTTTGCACTCAAGGATTTCGTGTCATTTTCTGAAGTCTAAAAGAATTATAATAAGATGGAGTCTAAAATATTAATTCTAAATCCATGAAAATGGGGGGTGCTAAGTGTTAGGATATTTAGATACTTGAGTTGGTTATGATCAACTTGAAGTGCAATGTGTCTTTAGGTAGTGTGTTTATTTATTGTTCTTTTGTAACTAACTATTATGATAGTCATGATTTTGTTCTAGACATAAATTGATACAAAGGTTCTTCTTCTCCTTTATATCAATAACACTTTATCCATGAATCGACACCTGATTGATCCATTATATTGATTTAAAGAGCACACAGGGTCATTTGCAAACAATTAATTGTTCAAAGAATGTCCATACAATCTATTTGCTTTGCATTAAAGAATGTTGATTACATTACCATGTTGATGGAGACCATGTGAATTGTTTCCCTCTTTGAGGGTTTTAACAACATAAACATTAGTGCACTAATATTTATTTTGTGTGAGTGACATGGATGCCACTTTGTAACGTCAATTATTTGGTAATAGCAATTTGTTCGCACCATCCCTAATACTTTGTGGTCTTGTTTCCTAGTACAGCATAAACACCTCACTAGAGCCATTGGAAAGCAACAAATAAGATACTTTGGTATAGGGTGGTGGTGTGTACGGTGGAATTAGACCTCCTCTTTAAGGAGGATCATCTGAGGGGTTCCTCATCACAGTTTTTACCATGTGCAAAACTAAAGAGAATCAATTTCAAAATTTCAAAGGAACATTTTACTATTAAGCAGTGTGCTGTGAAGAATAACCTAAACAAATACAACAAGAATTTAGATACTCAGAATAGTAGTAATCTCAGTTATAAGAATTACCAAGAACATTGAGAATGAAAACAAGTGTAGTTGGTAAGATTACATGAGTGATCTTTGAGTAAAAGGGAAAATATCTCTTCCATTGCCATACAACACAAGGGGAAAATCTTTCCTCTATAAAGCAAACAATCCCTCAAAAGCATCCCCTCTCTTTTCAGTTCCCTCATGTAGGAAGAAATAGTTCAATCCATTGATTGCTTTATGAGGCTCTAGTGGAGTATTGCTATGGCTCTTTAATAATTAATAGCAATATTTCATGGGCCTTGTAGGGTTAAAGGTTTCTAATTTTCCTTTCCTCTATTCTTATCTGTAACCTATCTCTCTTCCAAGGTTTGCTATTACGTCATTTTTGCATTAGTTTTGGTCATTTATAAATTTGGGATTATTGAGTAACTAAGGGGAATATAGTGTGTGGGGTTATGTGAATAATGGTGAGAATGATCACAAGAGAGCTTCCATGAGGTAGTAGAATGCATGAATGACTCACACTTATTGAAAATGTTTAAACTCCCTGCTGATGTGTGTATTTCTTTAATGTTGGAGGATATCAAATGTGTGTCATTGCAACTAAGTGAACATATGTTGGTGAGAACGATGTCATCAACTCATCATCTTCACTCATGATTCTTTAGAGGACAATGTCATTAGCTCATCATATTCACTCAAAGATTCTTCAGATGACGATGTCATCAACTCATCATTTTTATTACTGTCATCATTCACCCACCACAAATGTCATATTGCACCAACCCCGCATAGTGGCGATGAATGGGGGCAATGTTGAAATTTCTTCAAATGGTGCATGTATGCTTCAAAATTCAACATGGTTAGACCCCAGACACATTGCTTGTAATGGGGTATGGGAGGGTTTAAATGTCAAGGATGTATGATGTCCCAACATTATATTTGATATCGTCCACATTTCATCAATGTTCATCATGTTGTACCTCACATTGTCATCATTTGTCATTCCCTTCCATAGAACATTTTGAACTATTTTCAAATTTGTCATGGAACTTCAAATACACCCATCCACAAATTTCTTCACGACCCGATTGAGTAGTGAATAGAATAGCGTTGAAATATTTTCAATCGTAGCTGCATTATGCATCGAGAATTTGACATGGTTGAACTAGATAGTTGCCTTAAAGTATGTTTGATGTCCCACATAATATTTGAGATCATCCATGTTTGCATCAATGTTCAATATAATGGATATACGATAGTGAGCATGATGAAGATGGGGCCACTTGTGAAGATTGAATGAGCATGGTGAAGTTTCTTCCATTGACCCATGAAGTGAGCGGTGAATGGGACCACCGTTGAAATTTCTTCAAGCATTGTGCATGTATGTGTCGAGAATTTGATTTATGGTTATACTAGACACATGGCTTTATGAGCCATGGGAGGTTTCAAGACTCAAGGAGATATGTCTAATGTCCGGCTAATAATATTTGAGATTGTCCATGTTTGGAACAATTTTCATAATGTGGCATCTCATATTTGTCAAATGTCATTGTTTCCATCCATTAGAATCTTTGTTGGAACTCTCTTGAGAGAATGTGTGGAACTTCAATTCAACTATAAAAATGTCATGCATTGACCCAGCATAGTGGTGACACTAGTGAATGGGGCCAACGTTAATTTATTCAATATGTGCTTGTATGCAGCGAAATTTGACATGGTTAGAGTAGAGACATACCTTGACGACATGGGAGGGTTTCAAGACTCAAGGATGTTTGATGTCGGCCACCTGTCTTTGATATCATCCATGAGCTTTGTAACAGCGTTCATATTAAGTTGTCTCATATTTGTCAAATGTAGTTGTTTCCATCCATAGAATCTTTGTTGGAACTCTCTTGAAATTTCATGGAACTTCCAATTCAACCACCACAAATGTCACATGCACCGACCCTACATAGTGAGCACTAGTGAATGGGATTAGCGTTGAAATTTATTCAATATGTGTATGTACGCATCGAGGTGACATGAGATTAGACTAGACACATGCCTTAGGTATGGGATGGTTTCAAGACTCAACAATGTATGATGTCCAGGCCACACAATCTTTGATATCATCCATGTTTTCAACAACGTTCATAATGGGTGTCTCATTGTCAAATGTCGTTGTTTCCATCGCCCATAATATTTAATTTGGAACTCTCTTGAAATGTCATGGAACTTCAATTCAACCACAAAAATGTCATGCATGAGCCACATAGTGAGGATTGAATGGGGCCAATGTTGAAAGTTCTTTAATATGTGCATGTGTCATCAAAATTTGATATGGATTAGACTAGACACATGCCTTGATGGTATGGGAGGTTTCAAGACTCAAGGATGTATGATCATATCCTTACAAAAAATTGAAAAAATTTCAACATTATTTATTCCAGGGTCACCATCATCCGTATGTACTCTATCCCTAGTAAAAAAATTTTTAATAGTTGTTTCCTTTAAATTTGATCGATCATACAAATCAAATGAAACAAAGACGAGATGAGACGATACATAGAGTAGATTACGTGAGTCATATTTGAGTATAAGGGAAAATATCTCTTCCATGACATACACAACACAAGGGAAAATGTTTTCTTTCTCTACTCAACAATCCCTAAATCATCTCCTTCCTTTTTAGAGTGCCCTCGGTGGTCATTTCTAAATTTGGATTATTGATTAACTAAGGGGAATATAGTGTGAGTTATGAATAATGGTGTTACGATCACAAGAGAGGAATTTTCATGAGGTAGGAGAATGCATGAATGACTCTCACTTATTGAAAATGTTTAAACTCCCTCTTGATGTGGGGATTTCTTTAATGTTGGAGGATATCAAAGATGTGTCATTGAGACTAAGTGGACATATGTTGGTGAGAATGATGTCATCATCTCATCATCTTCAATCACAGATTCTTCAGAGGATGATTTCATCGGCTCATCATTTTTATTACTATTTCCATTCACCCACCACAAATGTCATCTTGCAGCGACCCCACATAGTGAGAAGTGAATGGGAACGTTGAATTTCTTCAAACTGTACATGTATGGGTCGAAATTCGTATGGTTAGACTAGACACATGGCTTGATGGTATGGGAGAGTTTAATACTCAAGGATGTATGATGTCCCCATAATCTTTGAGATCGTCCACATTGCATCAATGTTCACCATGTTGCACCTCTCATTGTCATCATTCATTATTCCCTTATATAGAATCATTATGGAACTATCTTGAAAATTTTCATGGAACTTCAAATGCACCCATCAAAAATTTATTCCAACGACCTTGCACGATTGAGTAGTGAATAGGGCCAATATTGAAATTTTTCAATATGTTGCCCATATCACATCAAAATTTGACATGGTTAAACTGGATAATTGCCTTGAAGAAGGGGTATGTGAGGGTTTAGATATAAGGATGTTTGATGTCCCACATAATATTTGAGATAATACATGTTTGCATCAACGTTCAATATAACCAATGTCTCATAGAGCACTAATTAGATAGACATATGACGAGGTAGTAGGCATAGTGAAATTTATTCACCAATACGCATAGTGAGTAGTGAATGGGGCCACCCGTTGAAATTTCTTCAAACTTTGCATGTATGCATGAGGAAATTTTTATGGTTAGACTAGACACATGATGACAATGAGAGGTGCATCATGATGAAATTTGATGCAAATTTGGATGATATTAAATATTATGTTGGGACATCATAATATTTGAGATTGTCCATTTTTGCAATAATGTTCATAATGGGTTGTCTCATATTTGTCAAATGTCTTTGTTTCCATCCGTAGAATCTTTTGTTTGAACTCTCTTGAAATTTCATGGAACTTCCAATTCAACCACCAAAATTTCATGCAGGCCACTGTATAGTGAAGGCGATTAAGATAGGCCAGCATTGAAATTTATTCAATATGTGCCTATATACATAGAAATTTTACATGGTTAGAATAGACTACATGCCTTGATGATATGGGAGGGTTCAAGACTCAAGGATGTATGATGTCATACAAAACATTTGAAAACATTTCAACGTTATCCCCATTTATGGGTCACCATTTCCCATCATGTACTCTAGCCCTAGTACAATGTCTTTTAATAGTTGTTTCCTTTAAAGAGTTTGACCGTCGAGAAAATTAAAGCAAGAGAAACGAGAAGATCTCTAGTACAATGTATTTTAATAGTTGTACTCTAGTAGAAAGACCACATAAAACCCTTTTTGAAGTGTCGTTATTATAGAAACTTGTCGCAACATCCATGAAATGCAACTTATTTATAGATTTTATAATGTCATAATTCCAACATTCATTATTAAATCAAGTTGGCTTGGTCAAAATGCTAGAACTTGACCATTGGATGGGAAACCTAGTTTCCTGAAGCGTCATAGCTTCGATGAAACTTATTTGCACAAACATGGCAAGAGAGACAACAACATGGAAAGAGAGACAACAACGTGGCAAGAGAGACGACTATGTGGTAAACGTGGAAAGAGAGATGATAATGTGGAAAGAGATGAAAGCGTGGCAAGAGAGATGTCAACATGGAAATAGCGACGTTATCAGGAAATATGGAAAAAGATTAAAATTTCACCTATTTTTCGTGATGTAGCCAATTTTGGTCATAGCATGCAAATAGAACATCAAAATTTTTTACAATATGTACTAATGTTATGGAATAGATGCGTTAAGCCGTAGCTAGGGTTTCTATAACTTCTCCTTAAGCTAATTCTTTGATCTACAACTTCCCACAAATACCCAAAATAAAAACTTGCTTTGATACCAATGTGATCTATAGTATGGTGGATATTCCCGCACTCGAGCGATTAGTCACAATGAATCTAATAAAATATTGAAATCTTTATCATTGAGTTTAATTTGCTTTAGATCTCCATAATATTTAGTTGCTGATAAAATAGATAAAACAAGGAAAAAATAGAGAACTGATGAATACAATTTCACCATCCACAAATAAACACAAGATATGACTGAGAAACCCAATGAGGAAAAATCCAATATAAGGTGGGGTTTCTCTACTAAATAAATGAAATGCAAGTGAAAATAGGGAACTCTCACATTGGAGTTGCCTTTGTATTGTGGACTTGTATGGCTACTAAAATCTCTCCACATCTATTATACTCACATAATACCACTCTCACATGTCTTTTCTTAGTTGCTATGAGTACAATGTTAAATAATGGAATCCCTTCTCTTCTTAGTGGCCCACTACCTTAACATAGCCTGATAGTCCTCATCTAGGGATAGGTTTTTTGACTTCCTCAACCTTGAATTGTGATAGGGTTTTGTACCTACTATAATTTTATTAGAAAATATACTATGTGTCTATCACCACATGTCTAAGTAATGGAGGCTGACATGCCATCCAATTACACTATGGTGATCAATATGGTAGGTCCAACTAGGGAGGCATAAATTTCTCATACAAAATCTCATTGATGAATGGTCTATGCCGTTGGAAAGGTATCGGCGTCTAGAATTAGAATCTTCTCCAAAGAGAGGTTTGGAACAAAAGAAATGGTCATTTGATGCTACTCAAAATGGATCCAGGAAGATTTATGATTCTTTTTGGACCCCAAATTTCCAATTTGGGACCAACTGCTAAAATGGACCATACTGTTGATTCCTCCAATTTTCCCACCCAGAAAGTAGTGATATAGATGAAAAGTAATATAATGATCAAATCCAAGTATCATATTGGGAACTCAATTGCACTTCATCATTATTTATCATCCCAATATAGATGGATAAACATAAAGGAAAAATCAGATACTAGAAGACATGCTTCTCATGTACATCATGAATAAACCAACAAGATGGGAGGACTGCTTATTATAGAACCAAAACTATGGTTTGGAATCAACATGATGTTTATCCATTTTCATATATTTCTTATCTAAAATGAGGGTTTCTCTTAGTATCCCATTAAGCTCCAGTTCTAGTCAAAGATAGCGCTAGGATTCATAGTTACTATGAAACTTTTCCATCAAAGAGTATCAATGGGTTACATTTAGAGGTTGATTTGAGAATATAGTGACTTGTTGGATATTAGAAAGTATTGGGAATTACTTTCAAGTCACTTAGTGTCAACTCAAATAAGACCCATAAGTGTAAGTTTAGTTTTTTAGTGCCTCAATCATCAATCAAAGGGTTAGTAGGGATAAATTGATTTCAAATTTGTAGTTTTACTGAACCTAATATCAACTATTGGAAATATGTATAATAGTCATTGTTATCCCCTATCCTAGGGATAATGGGAGATTATGTCTCAAGGCCCACATGTCCTAGACAGCTTAAGTCTGTATCCATATGACTTGAGCAGCCCTGAAGGAGTCCATGACACATTCAATGCCTCCTATCTATTAGAAACAACAACATCTATCCCATCGGTTTGATTCTGTAGTAGTAGTGGGTCTTTCTCAGGTAATGGTTTAGGGTATCATGGTATGTGTCACTTTCGATTCTCAAAACATTTGAATATGTACATTCAATTCTATTTTGTTCCATGACATTTTCTTGGAAATTATTCCCTTTAACTTGTCCACACCTGGGGGTATGACATAGTTGCCTAGTAAGTTGGTCCCTTTAGGGATGAGTTTGCCACTGGATGGGTCTGTGGAAGGTCATTGTCCATTCCTTCCATAATTACAATTTTCATCATTATTCCTCTCATCTATCCCCTACATCAGTTCATGCATCCTCATATTTTATGGAAAAGAAATAATAATGTGTTAAACAGTTAAGAATTCACCAGTTCTAATAGATACACCACATAATTAAAATGTGCATCAAATAGTAAACATATTAAAACCTTTAAATCCATGGAGGAACCCTCTACATATCATTAAACATGAGAAGAAATGGCAAGAAGTGCTCATTATTAAGAGGAAGTCACTTCAATATCATAAGCATACAACATATAGTTACATTGAACATGTTATATAACTTGTTGTTTGAGATTTTATTAATGGGGATATGATACACAAAGACAAAATTAGATGTATTTTACAAGAGCACATGCACAAAAAGAAGAACATATTGAAACATAATGCAGGAGATGAATCTCATGAAGCTTATGATCTTAAACATTTGTCTATGTCTGAGGGGGTTTTGGTCAAAAAGATTTGGTTGTAAGAAACCCTTAAATTCCCCAAAGTGTTGACCCAAAATAATGAGTTTATAAATCTCTCTTTATAGGCTCTTCATTTATAGGAAAAACATTTGTTTAGAGTAGTATTTCTTCTTGGAAAACAAATATCGCTTGTCATAATATTGATATTGCCTTTGGTTTTCTAACCAATTCCATCTTTCCAATTGGTTTTGCCAAATTTCTGAGGGTAAAAATAAATTTTACACAAAGTTTCAATGCTAAGGTTGTTGTAGGGGTGTGTTCTGCTTTGTCCAGTTAGACCTTTAAGTGGAGTCTTTGAATGAATGGTGGATATTCTACTGTATCATTCAGAGGGCCTACTCAACCATGTAGGATTATTTGGGTCATGGATGGATGGAAAGGAGGAAATATCCAGCAGTATTAGTCTCATCCCTCTACCCATCAATGCATAATGTCATTGACTAGCCCTTCGAATATTTTGTTTGAGGCTCCTGTAACTTGTTGTTCAATTGATACAACTACACCTTGTTGTAGATTCCATAATATCACTCTACTGTCCATTTCAAACTAACGATACTGGAAAGGGACATTCCTTTCTTCATGAAATGCAGAACACACTTTGCAAACATATGTAGCCAAGATGGTTGATAACCCTCTCTCGTGGGGAGGGATTGTGCAGGTGGGTCGTCATCCATGACACAGAGCATCATAATAGTTTATTTGAAGGGACTATACTATTCACATATTGGTTTTCTCCTAGTCCTTGAGATTTCTCATATAGGATCTTGACACATTCATAATGAACACAATTGATAGGATGAAGTGATTCACCACACCTGACCTAATCGAATGAGATACATGGCTTATGTGAGTGGTCATGTCGAAGCAATGATTGTTTACCTCTGTCAGTTGTAGGAATAAATATGATAATTAGTGAAAGGATGTGAACATGATGCTAAATATATTGTTATGCATCACATCGTTTCCAGTTGATTTGGCAGGTTGTAAGTGAATCCATCACCCACTTGAGATATTCGTCCTCGTTCCTTTGTTCGAAAAACACATCATTTTCCAAATAGTTTGGTGCTTTTTTGAAAACTTGGGAGACAAGAAAAATTTTGGATGACATCATTTTGACATAATCATGTACCTGTGTACAGATGGCGGCTCAATATTGTTCCATGTCAATGATTAAGTGTTTTTTGATCTCGACCTATGTTCAACTGAGTTTGATGTGGAAACCAGAGTCCCAATGGGCACCCTCTGTATAGGTGGTTGTATTTGATGGGATAAAAAAGCATCTTGTTGGTGCACCAAGATATCTCTATCTTCCTTGATGTCTAGGTGGACTACTACGTTGGATCCATGTGGCACTAAGTGGACAGACATATGTGTGCTAAGTAGGTGGAAAAACAACCTGACAAAACCGGAATACCACTATTGTGATTCTATGAGAGTGGTTTTTCTTTCTATATCCCTGTCATGCAACACCATCCATTATTCAACTCATGGATCTTAAAACCACCGTTGCACCCCAAGTGTGTTTTAACTCCCATGATCTTTTTCGATGCAACATTCATTATCCACCATAGATCATGCTTGCTTGTGACCGTTGGATGTTCAGGCCCCGCACCTTCACAAGTGCTTGATCCTTAGGCATTGGAAACATGATCTAACCTTTGTATGAAAAGGATTTATCTCCTTTCGAAGTGCCATGAGCCCTTGCTATGCTCCCTATAAGCACCTAGGCATGTGGACCTTAGCCTTGGGCTGTTAGGGCTTGATTTTCCTGTTATTTTTTCAGGGCACTCGAGAACATGTTAACTTATTTCGATCCATGATCTCTGTAATCTCTCATTCAACATCTATTTTTCTTAGATTCAACCTCATGATCTCGATCAACATACTCATAACTGACTGGATCAATTCTGGTACTAACAAATATCTTAACAAAGGATAACATAGCAAGGATGCACTCAATAGCAAGATATTGGGTCCAAATTGTAGAGGATATGAGGGAGAGAATGGAAGAAGAATGGGATGCCTACAATCATATTTGGGAAAAGATCAATCAAATGTTGTTTTATCCCCAATTTTCGATGTTTGGATACCGATCAAATTTCCAATCGATTAAATAAGTATCAATAGGTTTTCAAATAAGTGCTAGTGAGTACCATAAATAAGTGCCGAAAATATCGATTTTGGAGCGAGGTCATATTCATAAATACATGGTTGAAGCAATTAAAACAATTGATCATCTAGGACAACTAATACCTAAAATTGAATAATACACAATTCGATACAGGGAAATAAAGCATACCCTAAGCATCATGATGGATCAACATAAGTTTATGTATGGTGACATATGCATCAAGTTTTTTTCACAATGAGAGGCTTACTTTGATGAGACATGCAATCCCCAAGTCTCCCACTTGATCGTGATCATCATGGCTGATTTATTTTATAATTTATATTTTTTTAAGTGAGTAATACTATTTTTGACACTCTTGGTAAGGTATAAATAGAAATTATCAACGTTTAGAATACCTTTGATAATACATAAGAATTTTATTTAAAATATAATAAGAACTATTTTAAGACTTATTTCAAAATCTCTAAGGGAGTCGAGAAGTTTTCACTGAACCATTGTCTGTGTTGATTATGTCATGGATTATTCTTCCATTGATTATTATGTTGAACCTATCTAGTAAGAATTGTAATTTAAATCAATTTATCTTGTTTGATTTTTTTTCTAGATATAGAATCTCATTATTATTAAATATTTTATTTTATGTAAATTGTTTGATTTTTATTCAGTGTTTCAATAATTATAGAATTGGTTTTATTATCATTGATATAATAAAAAGTTAAACAATCATTGGTGAGGGTATGTTGTAGCTAAGTATTTTATAGAATTATTTCTTGGAAGCATACAGTTTAGCTACTATTTTATTCTCACTTTTGTTTTTCTTTAACAATTATCTTTTAAGGAATACTCATTTTCTCTCTTTCATATTTTCCTTTTCTGAAAGGTAATTGATAATAAATATCTCTTTCTAGAATTAGTTCTTAAAGAACCCAACGTGGTGGATTAATTTTATCTACTATCTCCGAAGGTTATCCTTAGGGTAGAGTTATTTGAATTGTTTATTCCACTTCCTTTTCTATAGTTTATAGATATCAAATACTAAAACAATAAAAGAACAAAAGAGACGAACTGAACAATTTTTAAAGCCCATCGAAAAGGATGCCAAACCATTAATCTGGAGAATCACACCATTCCAAATGGAGAAGAGTCTAATTGGGCCTCATCTTTGGGTTTAATCCATGTTGTTGAGCATTGGGAATCCATCCTTGTCAACAAAGGGAAGGAGGAGAGAGTTTTTAAAGGGGAGGAAGTGATTGAGAGTGAGAGTGAGGAGATAAAAGGGGTTAGGAGAGAAAGAGGGTAGAGAGAGGGAGGGAGGAAAAGAGAGAAATGGGGGAGAGAGAGAGAGAGAGAGAGAGATGAGTAGGGTGTAATCTAGAGAGGAAAGAGGAGAGAGAAAGAAGTACAGGGAGAGAGAGGGGGTATAGAGGCAGATGGAGGGAGAGAGGAAAGGGAGAGGAGGGAGATAGGGAGGAAAGAGAGAAGGAGAGAGAGAAGAGGGCAGTGGGGAGAGAGATAGATAGATAAGGGGATAAGGATTGGTGGAGAGAGATTGTATATGTAGGGAGAGAGAGGAGAAAAGGTAAAGGTATAAAGTATTATATATATGTGTGTGTGTGTGTGTGTGTGTGTGTGTGTGTATATATATACATATATATATATATATATATATATATATATATATAGAGAGAGAGAGAGAGAGAGAGAGAGAGAGAGAGAGAGAGAGAGAGAGAGACATGTGGATTGAAGATATAAGGGGAGAAAGATTGGGAGTATGGAGGGGTGGGAAAAGAGGGGAGAGGGAGAGAGAGAGTGTTAGAGGTGGGAAGAGAGATAAAAAGAGGGGAGAGTGATAGTGAGAACAAAGGGGAGAAATGGGGTTAGAGAGAGGGATATAGGGGAGAGGGAGGGGTAGATGGAGAGAGAGAGGTTAGGAGGAGGTAGAGAAAGGAGGAGGAGAAAGAGGAAAGAATAGAAGTGAGGGGTAAATGTAGAGGAGGGATAGAGAGGAGAGATAGGGAGAGAGAGAGGGAGACAAAGGGGGAGGTATAGAGAGACAAGGGGAAACAAGGAGGAGATAGGGAGAGGAGCAAAGGTGGGAGATATCAAGTGAGAAAAGGCAGTGGGAGAGGGAGTTATATGGCGATAGGGAGAGTAAAGAGAGATAGGGAAAGAGGAAGGCAAGAGATAGAGGATGTAGGAGAGAGGGGGAAGTGAGGGGAGAGAGAGAGGGGGAGGGGGAGAGAGAAAGAGAGAAATGGAGATAAATGGAAACTTAGGTGTAAGAATTATTTTTTACATTCCTGGGAATTCATGCGTTCCTAGAAACATCTGTTATCCCTAGAGTGTGCATGTTCCTAGATGTGCATTCTTAGGAGCAAATTCATGTTCCTTCCATTTCAATTTTTTAGGGAAGGAATGCCAACTCTAGATGCCACTTCTTGATGAGTTGAGGTTGCCTCAAATTTAGTTCAAGATAAGAAAATATAGTGGTTTTGGTTTACAAAAACTATCAAAACCATATTTTTTATGAATACCTCTTAATATCTATTTTTGAAATTATTTTTCTACATGCTACATAAATCCATTGTAGATGAAACTATAGACATAGATATATTCGACTATGGAAATTCCAAATTTATATATTAAAAATGATGTGTTTACTATTTTTAATCTATTTTTGTCTTGTATATATCAAAATCTAAAATACATAAAAGCTTTAATTTGTAATTGCTTTTTAATAGCTTAACTATAGTGAGATCTATAATCTATTTTTATTTTTTTTTTTTATAATGTTAAGACCTAGTAACACACTAATTCAAGGATTTGTAATTTCAATGATATATTGACATTCATAATTTAAAAAATATAAAATTGTTTTTTTTTTTTTTTTTTTTTTTTTTTTTTATTTATATATTTAAAATTACAATTTTTTAAAAATTTCATCGTGGAGTTACTCAAAATCTTCACTAACTTAGACATGTATACTATATTTTCATTAAAACATAACATACCACTATTAGACAAAAACTTAAATTTCACATGGTTATTCTCAAATTCTATAAATAAAATTATATATTAGGAAGCTAATTCAGTTTACTACATTTCCCTTGCTATTTTTCCATATTTCCATTGTCACTATCTCATCGCAGAGACCATCATTAATTACTTACCGCACACATTATGTAGTTCTATTTTGACTTCCAAATCTTTATAACATTCAAAATTCATCTCAATTTCTTCATAATAATTATATATGTAATAATTTCTTATAATAATTATATAATAATATATAATTACTATACATTATAGAATGTGTATTCAATTATAACATTTAAAATTTGTCAATTTCTTATAATAACTATAATGTGTATTCAATTATCACATTTAAAAATCTCAATTTCTTATAATAATTATATAACTAATAATTTTTATAAATAATTATTAACTAATATAATTACTATACATTATAGAATGTGTATTCAATTATAACATTTAAAATTTGTCAATTTCTTATAATAACTATAATGTGTATTAAATTATGACATTTAAAATTTCAATAGTCAATTTCTTATAATAACTATATAACTAGTATATATAATTATTATACATAATGTGTATCCATCAAGTTATATCATTTTTCATATGTAATTATTATGCATAATGTGTATTCATAAGTTGTGTAATTTTTCATATTATGTTTTAGCAACATATAACAATGTATTCATAATTTTCATATTCAATATAATGTTTGTTATATTTTCATATGTTCTTATAATAATTGTATGTAGAATTATATATAATTTGTATTCATCAAATTGTATCATTTTTTATATTTTGTTTTAACATTATAAAACAATGTATTTATAATTGTCATATTCAATATAATAATTTATTTTGTGTTTTCATATATTTAATATATAAAAGAAAAATATATGTAATATTAATGTTTAATATAATATTTAAAATAACATTTTAATATAAATGGATATATATTAATATAAATTAAAATATATACATAAATACGTATTTTTTTAATTTTTTTATTAAAAAAAAAAAAAAAAAAAAAAAAATATATTAATAATATAAATTAAAATATATACATATTTTTTTTATTTTTTTTAAATAAGTATTCTAATATGTATTATTGTGAATGAGTGTACAAGTGTTGACCACTATAGCTTCTCATTGGGCCAATACTATAGTGGTTCAAAAAATAACCATGATGTTCTTAAGTCCGAGGTATAGAGCACTGCATTTTAACAGAGTTTTGATGAATATAATTATGTCTAAAACTATGATAAAATCTTTAGATATTTGCAACTTACTAGGATTTCTATGGTTATTTATGATTAGGAAAAAGTAAAAAAAATATAAGATTATACAACAAATAACTCGAATCTCTAGATATTTGCTACTTACTAGGATTTCTATAGTTATTTATCGTTACTGAAAAGTAAAATGAAAATAAGATCATGCAACATAAGTAACCTTGATAGCTTGAATTCTTCATCTTTAGTATCTGGATTCACATGGATAATTATTGGGGTAGATTCTGCTAGCTTTCTGGTTTTGGAAATTTGTTTTCTTGTTGGTGATCTTGCCCAAATGTCTCCATGTTCCATAGGAGTTTGATGAGGGCTTATGGACAGTTACATAGCTTTAATGAAATGGGATATTGATTTACATATTTCGAAGGCTTTTGTTTTCGGTAATCGATGATACCTTGAAATGGGAATGCAAATGCAACCTCTTTGCTATTTTTCATTTCTAATTTTTTCATGCTTAAACAATTATATTTCTGCCATTGCATTTCGTTTATGTTGTTTGTTCTATAGCGGTTTTGACAGATTTTGCTGTGCACTCAAATTTTAGGTTTTTTCCCCGATCCGCGTTCTTTGTCTGGTAGGACAATTCTCAAGGTACACGTGAATAAAAAGGCAAGTACTCTGGTTAAAAAGGGCGCCAATCTGGTTGGTGAGAGAATAGCTCTGGTTTTGGTTAATTTTATAACGAAATAGGTTAAAGAAAATTGAAATGATAACTCTGGTTTTGGTTAATTTTATTCCATTCGGCCAGATAAAGGGTTTCTTTTTTATTACGAAATAAATATATTTATTTTATTTTCATTTTATATGTGAAATCAGAGTGGTTATTTTTATTTTTCATTTATATGTGAAATCGATAGGTTAAGGTTTTCTATTTTTCTGAATGAGATAAATATGTTTTTATCGTTTCAAATTCATCCAAAATCACTTGAATATGAATAATGTAATTTTTATATTTAAATATTTATATTTTTTTTTTTTTTTTTTTTTTTTTTTTTTTTTTTTTTTTTTTTTTTTTTTTTTTTTTTTTTTGAAAAAAATAATAATTATATTAAAAATATAATAGTAACTTTTCGACGGCTCATGAGAAACATATAAAACATATCTATCTGCAGTCCATATACATAATCTACCCTTCCCAAATTACATTAGTTAATAAAGAGAAGTTATAGTTATCTTTCAACTTATTTATTTACATAAATGTACATATTCTAAATTTTGACATGTAACACCAAAACAACACAATAATATTATTATATAATAACAATATCAGATTTTGTATATAACACACCAAAAAAACACAATAATATTATTATAACAATATCATATGTAAAACATAATATAACAGTTTTAAAATAATAATTTGTTAGAATTCTAATAAAATGATTTATATTTTTATTACATTATCATCATCGTCGTGTATATTTAATCAATTTTATATATTTCAAACAATTACATGTGAAAAAAAATAACTATATCTAAATATAAATAATTGAACTCGTTTAGTGCTCAATGTTATAGATCGCTATGTAATCATAGCTAAACAACAACTATTTGTAGTGCGAGAGGTATTTCCACCAAACTATAAGTTCAAACCCAATATCGTTTTCATATAATGCCAACGAGTTTGCATATAATGCTTACGAGTCAATATCTAATTCAATAACAAGAATATATCATAACAATCACATGATGTAAGGTTATAAGGTTATATGAAACCATGGGACGATTAAAAGGTGATTTAATTAAACATAAGAAAATTAACAAAGTTAAAATAAAATTAATTTTTATATTGTATTTTTAAGTGATATTATAAAATATTATAGATATACAATTTTTATGTATAAAATAATAACATTATATAAATATTTTGAGAAAAACCTGATAAATAAATGGAATTGACATTATAATAATATTATAGATATACAATTTTTATGTATAAAATAATAATATTATATAAATATTTTCAACCCCTCTCCTTATGCGAGGTAGCAGAAGCAGTACATTTCTTAGAGTAGCCATATCTCTCTTGGCCATTTGCTGGTTTTTGACTCCACCCACAACTAAATAGACAGTGATGCCCTTGCCTTTGCTTTTAAGACTTTTTGGAAATGGATATCTTTGGTGAGATGCACTGTGAGATTATTACGTGGCTGGGTCTTGCTTTCTGGGATGTATTTGCTTTCTACTTTCTATAGGATATGGATGGATCTCACTCACGAGGGCTTGGAGGAAGAAATTTGATAAGTAAATGATATTTTTCCCGTTTTACTAATAAGGTACTCATATTTTTTGTAAGTTAGAGTGTTGTATTGTGTGGGATTCCTTTCAAAAATTACGGTATGCAGTGATTGCTATTAGCCATTGATTAGCGGTGCCTAGAGGGGAAACCAACTGCGTCAGGATAATCCCAAAACTAGTAAGGCCAAAGTCAAAATACCTCTCATGGCTCTGGGTGCCTAGTTGGGAAACCACCATGTACATGGGTCATGCCATTCAAGGTAACTAGACTATTGAGGCCATCTTGGGATTAGAGTGCATAAGGTAAAGTGTAGAAAAAATCTGGAAAACCACGTAGAGACCCACAAAGCACGGACCAAGGCAGTAGTCCTGCGAAAATCTACCCATTTCCAGACTGCCCTTTTCCATCACATGTGAAGCATTGCAGTTGCAGACATCATGGAAGTCCACTCTTCTCCAGCGTTGACCTTCCCTTCTATTGTTAGGCGTTTCAGCTTCCCCTGATCTCTTCAATTTTTCATCAGTTGATGATCTCCAGTCTTTTTTCATCAGTTGATCTTCAAGAGTTCTGTTCTTTTAAGCACCAGCACATGGGAGGGTTGGGGTGGTGGGTGTGGAGAGGGGAGGAGGAGGAGGATCTCGGGGGGAGGTGGGGTGGGGGGTGGGTTTTTTTTTTGTTGGGTGTGGGTTGGTTGGAGGGGCGTGGGGTGGAGAGGGAGGAGGGCACATAACCCGAGGCGAGTTCCCATCTGGTCAACCCTCGACCCCTCGGCCAGTGGGGAGTTCAAGAGGAGAGAGGTGCCGAGGAGGTTGGTGCAGCCCAGTTGGTTGTCCTGAGTGATGTCTCTTACGGTTTGGAAATACCGAGGGAGGGGTGCCAAAGGAGGAGCCTCGTCGTGGGGTGGAACTGTAGGAGGAGCTTCATGGGTCAGGTTAGCTGGGAGAGCCTCAAGGGGAGGGTATGTAGGAATAGCTTCTGGGAGCACTGCAGATGGAGTGATTGGTTCATCCTGAGCCTTTGTTGCAGGCAAAATTCTTCCATGAGCCAAGTACCAGGGCTGCCTTGCTTGGGCTTCCATGGGGTTTGTGGCATGGTGTGGAGAAAACACAAAAATCCACCATGGGGTTGTGGCATGGTGTGGAGAAAACACAAAAATCCAACTGTAATCCCCGTGAGGTCGCACCAGAGCTCAAATACTGGGCGAAGGGGATGGAGGTCTCTGGAGACTTGGTGCTTCGAATTGCAAACAACGGAATGAAGTGCTAGAGTCCCCATTATGTCCAGAAGATGTGGGGGCTAGGGTGTAAGATGAAGCGACGGGGAGGAGCCTCTACACGACTTCGTGAGGATGCACGAGTTGCAGAGCTCCCCACGCGAGTGAACGTCGAAGAGAAAATGAGAGAGGGAGGGTGGCGGCAGGTGGTGTAAAGACCAAAAGTGACTGGGGTAGGGACATGGCGAAGAACGTACACCAGGTGGCCTATGAGGTGGCCAGGTGGAAACCGACATAGTTGGAGTAGTCATATCAATCGAACACCCCATCCAGTGGATGGGTACTCCTTATTTAAAGAGATTCAAATCTAGTAAAATAAAACTAACAAATACCCACCAACATGTGAGGTATTTTCTTTAATTTAGATGAGACATCCTTCAAATTTCATTTGAGTTTTCATTTTTAAGTGATATTTTTAAATAAAAGTCCTCCCTAATCATATTTTATTATTTACTTTTAAATTTTATTTTTTTGAATTTGTAACATAATCTTTGAATTTAACATAATCTTTGAATAAAGACTTCTCTTTTTCATTTTTCATATAAGGGCCTCATCCTCAAATCAAGCTTCTTTTTGTTTTCTTTTATTTCATTTTTTTTAACATTATTTTTCATCGATTTAGTATAAGGATCCTCAAATTTATGTTTCCCTAATTTTTTTATTCAGGATTGATTCATTAAATGGGCCCATCCTGGTTCATTAATTGGGCCCATCTTTCTCACCCTTCAAATGATATATTATTTCATTTTTTTTTTCTCTATTTGCAAATAGCACTTTCTTTTGTTTTTTTTTCATTTCCTTTCAACTTTCCTATAAGCTTCATCCTTAAATCAAGCTCTTCCATCATAAACATTTGAATGAACTATAATCAAGTTGATTTCCAAAGTCCTTTTTCTCGTTGACTTGTTTTTCATCTTCTCTCTTCAATTCACTAATTCACTAATTAGACCCAATCTCTTCATCAACCTCCTTTTCTTATTTATTTTTTAATTTTATACCTGATTCATTAATTAAGCATAACACCTTGATAGGCCCCTCCCAATCTATGTCAAGGTTTATGATTTTTCTTTTGAACTATTGGTTCGACTAGCTAATTGACCCTGATTTTATAATTGGGTGCCTTTTTAATACTGCTTGAATCAATTTTTGGTATCAATGCTCTGATTGGGCCTAATCTTCGAATCCTCTCAAAATTCAACGAGAAATTGTTGGATATACAAATTTGAATGGTTAAGTTTGTATAATCCGAGTACCCCATAGGTTTATTTAATCGCGATATCATTTTCTTCCTAAATATTTATCAATCTTTAAGATTTTGAGATGACTATTAAGTATTCGAACATATGCATTAAAACATGTCTTCTTCAATAAAGCCTTAGCAGCCAAAACTATATGGAGAGGATTGACCAAAGCAGGAATATGGCATAAAGTCTTAAAAGACAAATATTTACCTTATGTTTCAGTGTCAACGTGGTTTAGATTGGAGAAAAAAACTCATGGAGATTTTTCACCAGTTTGGAGAAATGTTTTAAAATCTCTTCCACTTTTAGATCACTGGCTTTGCTAGAAAACTGGAAATGGAGAAACTATCCAGGCAGGTAGAGATCATATTATGGGAATGGATCTAAACTCTTCTCTTTCAAAAGAACTTCTGACAGATTTAAAGGTTCAAGGGATTACTTTTCTTTACCAAGTTCGAAACACTTCTATGTTAGCTCCCCTGTACACTTACTGGATTGATGCCACACTACTTGGCTTCATCGATGATATTTCTTCAGAATGGGAGGCATATAGAAGGGCACTCTCAGACATGGGTATTCATTTAAATTCAACTGAGGACGAGTTAAGTTGGTCGGTTGACGATGGGTCTGGTTTTCCCACTGCAAGAAATCTGTATAGGGCTCTTTCGGAGAGCATGTGGTCACACACTACCAGTGGATGGTGCTATACACTGTGGAAGTGGAAATTGGCACTAAAATTATAACTCTTCTTTTGGCTTCTCTTGCGAAACAAGATTCTCACGTGGGATTTATTGCTTGCTAAAGGGTGGGAAGGCCCGAGTTTTTGCACCATGTGTAAATGGAGCCCAGAGTCACCAATCCATTTGTTTATATCATGCCCTTTCACTCGTCAAGTTTGGATTATTATCGAGGGGATTCTTAATATCAAGCTGTCCTGGGAGGGGAATACTGTAGATGAATGTCTCTCGTCATTACTCGGAAAACATCCAAATATGATCACTCTTCCAGCCATTGTCTGTTGGTTCTTATGGATAGATAGAAATAACCTCCTTTTCAACAACGGGAAGACTCTCCCACAAGTGGTGGCTATCAAGTCTGTTTCTTTTTTTAATGCTAGTTTAATGCCACAAAAATCAAACTCTCTGTACATGATTAAAATACCACCCTGGATTCACCAATTAGTGGGGTGGTTTGACGACACAACGTTAGGGGATGGATTAAACAATGGTGCAGGTAGTGTTACCAATTTAAATGAAAATACTATGCTCAAGTGGACTTTCAACACAGGAGCTAGAAAAAACAACAGGGTGGAGCTGCTAGGCATGTGGACCACGCTTTTTTGGTCGATAAAACTCAAAAGTCCTGTCATTCAAATTATTGGGGATTCAAATCTCATTATAGAATGGTGCAAAGGAAGTGTGAGACTCCAAATTCTAGCACTGGAAGGTTGGAAGGAGCAAATTAAAAGGATTAGTACCCAGTTTGAAAAGATTTCCTATCTTCATAATTATAGAGAATATAACAAGGTTGAAGATGTTCTTTCAAAATATGCGCTCAAGGACCAAGATCACCGTGGGGTGATTATCTACACATAGTGGGTAGACAACAAACCAGGACTCTCTAGGCAGATTAAAGTTTTATGATCTTCTGCAGGTTGATAAAAAATTTCTGATCTTCTGCAGGCTGATAATGGGTCATATCTAAAGACTATAATTTTGTTTATAGTTTTTTTTATGCTCGCTTTTTGCATAGAACTTATTGAATGGGCATGTGTTAAAACCACTAGGCAGATGGTACTCTCGACATTAAGTAACGTTTTATGTAATGAACGCCTGAATATCCCAATCAAGAATGATATAGTTGTTTTTTCATATGATGGATGCTTTTTTTGAAAGAGGATGAACAAAGATGTAATATTTTATATTATCTAATATAAAGAAAAATTTTCTTGTTTGGAAAAAAAATTAAAACATGTCTTATCACCTTGTATTATTGTGAGTATATCTATAATTATTTCTTTATAATTTGAAATCTACCAATAAATGGAATATCATACCATTGATTTTTCAAAATAAGACTCCCTCTTTTTCGTAATTTCCACTTTATACAATTTAAAGATACATTTCAATCCTCCTTTAGTAAATTTAGAACTAATAAGCATTTGATTGAGTGCACATGTTTTCTACCATATTAGAAGAATGTAATGTCATGTGTTAAATTACCTCTTAATTGATGTTTAGGCTTACTATTTAGACTTAAAGATGTACATACGTGCATTATTAATCAAGTTGAATATCTTACTATTTCGAAACATGTTCATCAATTAAAATAATGCATTCACACAATTAAAAGCTAGGATTTTTAACTTAAAGATAAAATTGTTTAAATAGTATACTCTTACAAAATCTTAAAAGCCCCTCTTGTGTACTCTTCCCATTGATTTTATGTTTCAATGCTCTAGTTTGACCAATGAGACCACCTTTCGAAACTTTCAATTTACTTTTTGACTATAGAATTTCTCATCCTTGGGTTTTGACTCATACTGAGGTTTTCTCATCCTTAATTTCCTTTGGTAATTGTATTTTGACTTGGATCTAGCATTTCTTTCCCTGATATGATTTATCATTTCATTATTATGAAACGTTCCCAATTTCGAATGACAATTGTTGTTCAGAAGAGTAATGAGCGTTATAAAAATTTAGGAAAAATCACCGCTGAACCATTTCATGCTTCGAAAGGATAATTTCACCTCAAATCATTGAATTGAAATATGTTATGGTAAAGAAATCATTTTGATTTTAAAATAATGTATTTAATGTACTATGTTAAAATGATTTTAAAATAATGTATTTAATGTGATATGTTGTTCAAATAAGTTACATGTACATGCCTCCAAGTTACATGTAGATATATATACATGCCTTCAAAAGGGTAAGGAAGAAGAAAGAAGTAGCAAAGGAAAAACTAGTAGAATAACAAAATGTGGAAGAAATACTCTTAGTAGAACAACTAAATCCAGAAAAGAAAAGAATCGATAAAAAAGAAAAGTCAACTAATTAAGGATAAACAACCTTCTATGGATACAATGGTTAAAGATTCTAAGTTACCCATCTACTTAGATACCTTCTTTCAAGAAGGTACTCATAATGCACACATATATGGTCAACTATTTTTATTAATTAAGGATGGAAAAGGGTTGCCTACTATTTCAGAGTCAAATGAAAGGCAATAGGAGGAAAATGATGGTGTCCAGAAAAGATCAAGCATCCATAATGTTGTTGCAAGATCACCATTTTTTCCATGTGCATGAGTCATTAGATGGTTGATAAATTACATAAACAAAAGCACCAAGACTAATTTTGTTAAATTGTTATATTATCCATATCATTATTGGTGAGTTAAGTTCATTATTTGTAATTACACCCTTTGTTTACTATATATACTAGGGAGGTCTAGCTTTAAGGATCATTGATATTTATTTGTAAGGGCTGGTGCAAGCTAATGACTCTCTCTCATGGTGCATTAGTTCCAATGAAAATATGGAAATACACAAATTTGTTGAGTAGGAGGAATTAGTCGAGGTACATGGACAATTTATTAGAATATGGTGTAAGAAGATGAAAACTAGGAAATTGAATTAGATTTTCAAATATTAAATTTTATTTATGGAAAATGTGTAGAACTCAAAAAAATAGTGTTCTTCTAATAGTGTTATGTTACTTATCCCCTAAAATATAATGCATATGTTCACATTAAGACACCAATTTAATATCTAAATGTTGGAATTTTGTGTAACAAATTTGCCTAGTTGTAAATAACAACTAGTACTCATAGGACATTATTTTTGCATATTTTTTAGTGTTATTTTTATATTTATTTTTTAAATTAATAATGTTGACGAAGGCCTAAAATTACAAGGTCAAGCATTAAGGTTGAGTTTGAGGATCTTCACATAATCAACCATTTTTTTAAGTGCGATGATATCCATCTATATTTGTGCACCACATAATTTTTTTTCTACACCATAGAGGCAATGAATCGGTTACGATAAAAACAAAAGACCTATATATTTTAGAATTATAATATATSTAAAAATCAATTTTAATAAAAAAATAGTTTTTTTTTTCTTTCAAAATTATATATTTGGAATATGCATACAAGGATCTACAAGAGTTTTGTAGTTCCATTGGTAATGAATATGTGGACCATATATAAAAACCCCATAAAAATATAGATAATAATTGGGAGCTAGAAAAATGAGTCTGTTTTTGTTTATGCAGTTGTAACCACCAATTTCATCACTCCAAAGCTAAAATGAAAACAACCAACTCATCCAACATGTAGAGGGAAATGGAAAATCTCATCTATCTTTTTAACTCACGCGAATATACATGTATTATTTTACATTTAAAATATTACCATGTAAAACTCCCTCACCCTAACTTGTTTGGAAAGAAAATATTTAGTATTGAAACCTTCTTTTAAGGGAATACAAACTATCTTCCTCTCCGAACCATAGTCAACGCCCTTAGACCCATCCCCTTTGTGAAAATTTACCTTCCACTCAAAGGTGAAAGACCCCATATACAAGGTATGCACCATGTTTGGAGGCCTTGTTCACAATGTGAAAGGCCAAGAAGGTTTGGTTTTCTACAAAATTCCCTTGATTTTGTTTTTGACCATGGCTTCAACCCCTAGACCCATCACTAATATTAAAAACCAACTAATGTTGACCATATCCCACTCAAAGGTCAAAGACCCCATAAAAAGGTCCTATGTGGTGTTTTAATGCATCTTTCATGACACTTGATCTTGATAAGCTTAGTTAAATTTCTTATATCATTGTTATCCTTTCCTGACCATTGCGAAAACCAAAATACCCATCAGAGTTATTAAAAACATCATAGTGTTCCCTAGTAAACCACTTGTAGTTGAAATATCCATAAAGAAGGGAATGTTTTGTGGGTGGTAGGTTATTTCATGAAGCTTAAGCATGGGAAGCTTCATTTAGGGAACAATGCCAAATTGTAGTCCTCCCCTAACCTGGTTAGACCTTTATACCCATTCTTGGCTCATAACTAACATAATCATGTAATCCATATCCCACTTAGAAGTCAATTATACACTACAAAGGTCATATGTGGTGTTTCAAAGACTCATCCAAGGCGCTTGAGCATGAGAAATAATCCTTAATGCTTCAGGCACTTGTTTTCCTCCCTCAACTATGGTCGAGGACTTGAGACCCATCCGTGATGCCCTAGACTTTGAAATGGTGTGAATATTAAATTTAGATGCCAAATATTCCCTTTAGGGTGCTCATGTCGTGGTTTATAAAGTGTTGTCCATGGTGCTTGAGCTCAAGAAGTTTCAATTAGAGCTTAAGGATACTTCCCCCACTTAACTATGTATATTCTTTAAGACACATTTCTAGTGCAAAAACCTACTCATAGTGCTTGTATCCCACTTGGAGGACAAAGAACCTCTACAAAGTTCTTATGTCTTGGTTTGAGGACTTGTTTTAGGATCTTGAGATCAAGAAGACTCAGTAATATCGTAACACACATGTTTTAAATATTTTATGATGGTTGAGGCTTCACGAGCCATTCATGATGCACAACCCCCCCCTAATGGTGTCCATAGACAACTTTAATGCAAAACTCCCCTAGAGAGGTGTGGTCGTGTGTTGTTTTTCATAGTGCTTGATTTAGAGAAGCTTTGTTCATGGCCTAAGGGCCTTATTCCCCCCCATTGATGTTGGTTTGACCTTGAGAAAATTCCAGGTGCTCAAAATTTATTCATGGTTCCCAAACCCAACTATTAGGCCAAAGTACCCTTACTGAGGGCTCATGTTACAGTTTCTAGGTGTTGTAAATGGGACTTGAACTTCAAAAGATTCAATCAGGTCTCGAGGCCCTTACTTCCCCACTTGACCATGTTTATTCCTTAAGAACCATTTCCAGTGCACAAATCCTACGCATGGTGCTTGTATCCCACTTAGAGGCTTGTAAAGAACCTCTACAAAGGACTCATGTATTGATTCAAGAACTCATTAAGGCTCTTGAGCTTGAGAGGATTCAAGAATATACCAAGGCACTTATTTTCCTTTTTCAATGATTGACTGAGCCTTGTAACTCATGATTGGTGTGTAAAACTTCTAATGGCATCCATATCCAACTCTAGTGATAAAGAACCCTTAGAGAGGGCTTGTATTGTGGTTTGGAATCCTTATTTTGTAGTGTATCTAGGGGGAATAACATGGGGTACCTAGGGAGGTAGAGAAGGGGAAAAATAGTAGATAAGTATTTTTATGTATAAAGGCCTCTTTTAATAAATAAAGCCTAGTGTGAATGCAATAAATGTTAGAGGACTTACTAGAAGGTTCTGCTTATAGAAGGTTCCTCCTCTAGAATGTTCTTAGGTGGTTGGTAGCACTATATAAAGGGGTTCAACTAATGTAATGGGAAAGTTGAGAAATGTTGTATTTGGAGTGGTAGCTCATTAGGAGGTTTCCCTCTTGAAGAGGAAAGTGAACAAGATTGGATCCCTTCCATAATAAGATCTAGTGTATGGTGTTTCCCTACATAAGGGTTTCAGATTAATAAAGTGGATATTTTTCTATATTATGTTGTGCATCTATTGTGGTGTTTTTATATTCAATTATTTGGTACTTAACATTTGGCATCAGAGCACTTTCTCCGACCATGAAAAAAAGGGATTTGTTTTGCTATTTTGTAGATTTTTCGAAGAAGAAAAACAATGGGTTGTGACACTCCAGACAATTCATATAGTTTTCTATGCATAATTTGTTGAAACTAGTTGTAGATATGAGTTCCTATTGGAAAAAAAAACAATTTCAAAAAAACAATCATCTAAAACGGAGTTGGGGAAGTGAGATTATTACCATTTTAAAATCCACTAATTTTCAGGGTTTTTCTGTGGACGGTCGTGTAATTTTGCTGATTTTTGTACCAATTTGTGCCAAAGTTTCCCAAAACATTACAAATATGAGTTACTCTTGCAAAAATGTCCCATTTTAAAAAACATCATTCAAATTGGAGCTCCATAAGTTAAGATATCGTTGATTTAAAATCAACCTTTTTTAGGTTTTTTTTTTTGTGACGACGATGGGACTGCAAAGCTCATAAATTTTGACATGGTGCTTAGATTGCTACTAGATTAGTGACATTGGATAGAGAATTTTTATAGATTTATTTTAGGGGAATATTATATGTGGTGTTTCTTAGCAATTGGGGTTATTAGCAAAATATATGTGCTAGCAAACGAGTCAACTTCATTAACAATTGAGGTTCTTAGGAAAATAGAGGTTCGAGGATATGAAAGGACCCATGCTCCAATTCCAATTCTTTCCATGACTAATCTTAAATTTGGCGGGGTTTTCCATGGGAATTGTGCATAATCAAAAAATAGATGTGCTAGCATACGAGTTAATCATCTTAATTAACAATTGTGGTTCTTAGAAAAATAGATGTGCTAGAAAATGAGTCAGCTTCATTAAGAATTGGGGTTCTTAGGAAAAGAGAGGTCCGGGTATATGAAAGGACTTGTGCTCCATTCTTCGCATGCCTAATATTAAATTCAATAGGGTTTTCCCCAAGCGTTGTGCACAATCACAAAATAGATGTGCTAGCAAATGATTCAGTCAACTTCATTGACAATTGGGGTTCTTAGGAAAAGAGAGGTTTGAGTCCATATGAAAGGACTTGTGCTCCAATTATTTGCATGCCTACTCTCAAATCCTCTCTATCCTTTGAATGTTGGGTGGAGGTATATTGTCATGGTGGCAGGATAATGGAATTTGAGATGGGATTGAGTATTGATGGTTGAAGCAAGGTTGCTCTTCTTGGCAACATACTAGTAATAATATCCCTTGGTTTGTGGATTATTGTATGGAAATTTTGTTTAAAAGAATTGGGTGTAGGTTGTGCTACCTTTTGGAATTTCCTAGCTTTTGGAATTTGAGTGTTGTGGATTGACATTTCATTATTTTGGATCTTGGAATTGCTATGCTTATTAAATTCTTTGAGTTCAATCCACCTTGGTATTAGTTCCTATGTTGTTATTATTTTGGGGATTACTTTTTGAGGTATCCCACAGACATCTCTTCAAGGGGGGTTGGCCCCTTTTCTCTGTATGTCATATATTTCTCTAGGATCATTTGTGTGTTAAGTGGTTTGGTGCTTCTCTCTAGTTGGTTGCACATTGGGAATTTTCTAGTGCTTTGGGCTTATGGTTTTATGATAAAGTCTAAGAATGCTCCGATCAAGAATTGGTAGCCATATCCTCTATAAATGCCACTTTTAATAAATAAGGCCTAGTGTGAATGCAATAAATGTAAGAGGGCTTACTGAAAGGTTTTGCTTCTAGAAGGTTCTTCCTCTAGAATGTTCTTAGGTGGTTGGTAGCACTATATAAAGGGGTTCAAGTAATGTAATGGGAAAGTTGAGAAGTGTTGTATTTGGAGCAGTATCTCATTAGGAGGTTTCCTTCCTGAAGACGAAAGTGAACAGGAGTCGATCCCTTTTGTAATAGGATCTATTGTATGACATTGCCCTACATAAGGGTTTCAGATTAATAAAGTGGATAATTTTCTATATTGTGTTGTGGATCTATTGTGGTGTTTTTATATTCAATTATTTGGTACTTAACGTTTGGTATCACAACACATTATTCGGCCACGAAAAAAGGGATTCTTTTTGTTATTTTGTAGATTTTTCGAAGAAGAAAAACAAAGGGTTGTGACACTCCACATAATTCATATAGTTTTCTATGCATAATTTAATTTGTTGAAACTAATTGTATATATGAGTTCCTCTTGGAAAAAAAACAATTTCAAATAAACAATTATCTAAAACAGAGTCGGGGAAGTGAATTTATTACCATTTTAAAATCCGATAATTTTTAGGGTTTCGGACGGTCGTGCGATTTTATTGATTTTTGTAGCAATTTGTGCCAAAGTTTCCCAAAAAAATACAGATATGAGTTACTCATGCAAAAATTTCCCATTTAAAAAAAAATACCATTCGAATTGGAGCTCCATAAGTGAATATATCGTTGATTAATAAATGATACGTGAGATTTTAATAGTCTCGGACTTGAGTAATACATTTATGAGATTTTAAATATTTATATATTTATTGTAATGTTGATAAAATGAATGTAAATTAAAAAATAATCTCTATATATATGAATGACAATTACATTCCCATGTAGAACATTTCGCATTCCAAAAGTGAGCTCAATTACATATATTTAGATGGACTTATTCGCGTAATTGTTTTGAGATGCAGAAGAGTCATATAAATATATGAGATGATATGTACAGATTCCATGTTTTAAAGATTGATAAGTCTCCATCTTGATTGCAACAGATTGTGATATGGCCATGTAGCTGTGTTATGCCCTATTTAAAATAAAGAATGAAATCAATTAATGTGTTATGCTCTACTTGAATGAAATCAATTAATGTGAAATATAAAAAATATATTTTGAGTCATAAATTTGTACTCTTATGTTTAATAGTTAATATAATTATGTGTTTATATACTTGTTGATAGGCATGGTATATAGGTTTGAGTTAGGCTTGACTTTCTATTAGTTCATGGTTGACTATAAAATATACATTCATTTATCCAAAGTTTTTAAAAATAATTATTTATTTTAAATTTTAAATCTCATTTATGTGATCAAACTTTGAAGTCTTATTGTTGCCTTTACTTCCCCCAATGTAATTGTAATAAATATTTCTTGTTTTTTTTATATATATTGTCAAAAGTTGGGGGCCCATATTGTTAAATAAATAACCCTTTAACCCTTTCTTTTTTGGCATGGATATGCATTTTTTTTTGGTTGTTCTCATTTAATGGGTACCTTTTTCCTAGGCACATTTAAATAAAATAAAATAATATTTTGTAGGTAGGATTCAAATGGATGACAATTGTACTTTTTCTTTCACAATTATTTGAGTGTTCAAGTTAAAATAAAATAATATAATATTTTGTACAATTCAAAGTTGATGGCATTTGAATTTTTTTTTCACAAATTTTTTAAGGGTTAAACTTAAATATAAGTTTTATTTTTATATTACAAATTTTGAGTGTTAACCTTAAATATAAGTTTG
>SNQJ01S0019465.1:91357-112751 GCA_010110895.2 Picea sitchensis | reverse complement strand
GTTCTTGCATAAAATGAGTGTGCTCCCCAACCCTGGTTGAGCTTATGAGGTACCTGGGTGCCTTTTCCATTTGTGGGATGCATTTTCCAGGCTCCCATCCTCGTTGTGCTCTGGTATGGGACATGTATGCTTCCGTTTCCATTTCCTTTCGAAATCCCTATTCCTTGGTGAGGAGTTGTTCCTGGATTCGCTGTGGCGGCTCGAATGTGGGTAGCTTTTCTCTCGTTCCCGATATGTTGTTAGCGGTTATGTTTCTATATGAGGGGGGTTCCCCCCCCTCTTCGACGCTCATGGCTGTAGATCAGAGCCCTTAGTAGTTCGCACAGGAGCTGTTCGGCTACGTTATTGTGGTGTGTCCTGGATCGTTCAAGCAGAGGCTCGCATGGGCGCAAGGCTAGGGTTTTTTCCTCATTTTCTTCTCAAATGGGGTATATGAGATTGACTCAACGAAGTGTTTATTATTAATAATGATAAAAAAATTACATTTCTTGGGCATACTAGCCCTTTAATAATTGTTTGGCCACCCTGGCCTCTCAACATTGTAACAATACATTATTTAAAATGGGGGTTCAAAACCTGGGGTGTTACATAATACCACCCAATCAATGGTGCTAGTTATTGATGAAAACTATTGGGGTTAAACACCAACCACCAATACTACTTATGCACAAGGTTTATAGCTCTATGCTCAATGGAATTAGCTTGCTATACAATGTATTGTTCCTTAGGTTGTTGTTGTTAAGAGAAAAAAGCCAAGTGTTATAGCATCCATTTCCACCTTTGAAGCATTGAAAAATTTGTTGGCCTAATCCCTATCCTTTTTACATATTATTATTCCCCACACCTCCTTGAGAGATTCCATTTTTTTTTTTTCAAAGATGTATGCGCACTCACAATTATGGAACTTGCATACACACAAGCCATTAAAGAGACAATCACGTACATGTAAGAAAATGATTAAAAATATATATTTATGCTTAACTAAATGTTGAGTTACGTGTTTGGTTAGTTTCCTAACTCCTTTTACCCGTACTCAATCGTCTCTAACCAACTAGAGACCACATAAAAGGAACATTTGTCTAAGGAGAAAGGTAATGACAAGTAATGATCTTTGCACACCTTAAGAAAACCTCTGTTTGACTAACCCTGCCAATTCTGTAAACCCTTATACATCTCTGTTGCCACTGGTTTGACCTGGAAACTCTTGTTTCTGACCCCTTTATGATCACCAACTTAGCTTGCCAAGAGTTTCCCTTTATATTATTTTTTGGCCTGTTGTGTGTTGTTGGTTGTGAAGCCTGATTATCTTCCTGATTCATAGGTATTTGTTTTCAACTGTGTTTATACCCCATGAAGACTATACACCCTAGAATACTATACACCCCTCCACGGGGGGGTTGCAAGGGGGGATTTCCCCCCTGCGGGGTCTGGGGGAAATCGTCCCCCGAAGGAAAAATTGCCTTGTAAATGTATATTGTAATTTCATAGTAAATCTAGACCATTCGTTATAAGGTCACATATCTAACGGTAGAAGTTATGTTAGGGTTTTTTTCCCTAGAAGACAACCCTCTTTTATGAGGGAATTGTATTGCGGCTATGCATCATTGTGAATATTGTATTCTGAGAGTGGAGACTGTGAGAGAAAGAAGAGGGAGTTGCAACGGGTGTGTTGTAGGTTGTATCCCTTCATTTGATGGATAATAATAAAGGAAGGACCTGACAATTTCTCTGGTGGACGTAGCCCACACTGGGTGAACCATGTATATCTGTGTCTCTACTGTATTGTGTATATTCTATGTTTTATTTCCGCATTTGTATTATTTTATTGCTCCATGATCCTATTTTTCTAGCAACTAGTATCAAAGAAAAAGGTAACTCGCAGGAAAAGAGGGTTCCTGGTTCGAGTGGGAGCAATGGCAGAAGATGGAAAGTTTAAGGTCGAGAAATTTAACGACCAAAACTACAAGTTATGGAAGATGCAGATGGAAGATTATTTATATCAGAAGGATCTATTCCTACCATTGGGTGGAATAGAAAAGAAGACAACGGACATGAAGGATGAAGAATGGGAGGTTCTTGATATAAAGGCACTAGGAACGATACGACTGAGCATGGCAATGCCAATGGATTTCAATATTTCGAAATAAATACAACGAAGGAGTTGATTGATGCATTGGATAAACTGTATGAAAAACCCTCGATGTCTAATAAGGTATTTCTAATGAAGAGATTATTTAATATGAAGATGTCAGAAGGTGGGTCTGTTGTAGATCATTTAAATGAATTTAATACAGTTACTAATCAACTAAGTTCTGTAAAAATGGACTTTGATGATGAGGTTAGGGCTCTTCTAATCTTGTGCTCATTGCTAGAAAGTTGGAATGGATTGGTCATGGCTATAAGTAACTCTCTCTGGTTCAAACACTTTAAAATTTGATGATGCTGTTGGTTTTATCCTTAGCGAGGAAATGCAATGAAAAAACACAGGTGAGACATCGAGTAATGTGTTAAACATGGAGAACATGAGAAGACAAAAGATATAGGAAAGGGCTCAGGAAACCAAATGAATTCTAGGAAGGGCAGATTGGGAAAGATAGAGTGTTGGAATTGTGGGAAGAAAGGACATTTGAAGAAAGACTGTAGAGCTCCAAGGAAACAAAGAGATGAATAACAAGAGAAAAATTAGGAAGCAAATGTAACAAGTGATGTGTTACAATATGCTTTGATTCTTTTTGTAGATAATATTTATGAATCTTGGGTAGTAGATTCACGGGCTTCATTTCATGCCACACCCCATAGGAAACATTTTCTAGATTATGTTCAAGGTGATTTTGGACAGGTTCATTTGGGTGATGATGCACCATGCAAAATTGTTGGAATGGGAAAGGTAAAAATAAAACAAAGGAATGGAAACCAATTGATACAGGCTCTTTTCATTGATGAGACTTATTAAAGAATTGTATTAAATGAGCATAAATTGAAGTGCACCATAAAGAAGGAATAAATCAATAATGAAGAGACATATGCATCAGATATGAACACAAAAAACTTGATAACAGATTTCATCCCTGATGGACTACGTCTTCGGGTCCTGCTCTCAAATGGGTAGGCCTTTTTATTAACTCAACAAAAGAATTTGGCAAAATACATAAGTATAAATCATTATGAAGTTAAGGTACAAAAGATTTGCTCAGATAAGAAAACAGGCAGCACCACTAGATTCTTGGCGTCGAATTACCCAAAAATGACTATCTCCACGCCTCGATCTGAGTCTGGAACTTTTAGGCCCTTGAGAAAATTTGTCTCGGTTTCTGTGCCTGCACCTGCAATTAATTCATGGGAAAATTATCGATTTTTGTGCCCTGTCCATACGGCCACGCACTGGTCTCACCCTAGAACTATGGCAGAATCAGATCTTAAGTAATAACAGAGGGTGGATGTACCAACATAGCAGTTAGGCTAGTTAGTTGAAGGAGTTATATTAAAGGCATAGTAGTTGGGGGAGGTCCCGGGGTCAAACCCACGGGTCTCCCCTTTTTGGCACTTTGTTAAAACAAACCCCAAGTTGGTGCTACCATTGGATGCGACTGTTAGATATCATAGAGAGGTAGTGGTTGGGCTAGATATGGCAGAGATTTAATAATGGCAGATCGTTGCTAGTGTGGCAGATCGAGTGGATCTGGCTAGATTTGGCGGATCTTGCCGCTATTTTGGAAGACTGTATTGTTATTATATTTTTTTTAGAAATTCGTTTGTTAGCCCTCATTGGGAATTTTCCTGCTGCCACGTGGCAGCCCATGACTGGGCCACGTGGTGGCCATTCATTGGCCCACATCACCTTCTTGCACAATCACTGCCACATCATATCTACTTGGTCAACTTGCCATGTCACCGAACATGTGGATGTATGGTATGCCATGTGGTTGTATGGACTGCCACATGGCACCTTTTCATTGGTCCACATATTTGATTGAAAATTTCAAAAATGAGTGACACATGGCAGCCTCTGGTGCTGCCACATCACCATGCTGACATTAGCATGACATGTGTCACCCTCTGCGTGTGCCATGTATACTGTACATACGATTATGTCATCTGTATTGGTGATGACGTCAGTAGTACGGACGTTGACTCATCCCTGCTGATTGGGCTAGGTTGACCAAAAATTTGACCGCAAAGATCTTTTGATCCGTAACTTCGTTTGAAAAGCTGCTTACGTCGTTGGAAATATTGCAACGCGCTATTCAAAATAATGCCAAATTCACTGAGTTTTGAGGAATTTGAGTTTTTTCCCTTTCTCTGTCTGCTAAGGTCATTTTGAGCTTCTTGAGTTTCTTCTGCGAATTCTGAGTTATCCTTAGTGTCCTCTAGATACTTTTTGGATCATGCCTTCCCACTGAGATATTTTTGGAACACCAAAATCTTTCATCAATGAACATATAAGTGAGGGGATTTCTCCCTCACTCTTTCCTTCACAATTCACCATACTTTGTTAAGCTGTGTACCCTTTAGGTGTACTCGAAGATAAGCAATGTCATTCCAGCGCGAAGTCCTCAATATTTGATCTAGGATGACAACTTCCTTCATTTGCTTTTTGATTTCTTGGTTGACTTGTTGAATCCTCCAAATGGACTTGTGGGCTGCATGCCTCCCCTTGATATCTTTTCCATACAACAAGTCTAAGGGGATCTTAGGTATATACCCAAGACAAGTATAAACTGGCGAATCCTGAGGGAAAGTGTACATGACTTGATTATATGTAGGATGAACATAAGGTAATTGATAATTCCCTGACTTAGGATGCTGGTTGCAATATCCTTGAAGCAACTAGACCATTGTACTGTTTACCACCTTTGTCTATCTATCGACCTTTGGATGGAAAGCAATGCTCTTCCCCATCTTGGTTTCCATGAGATGCCACAAATTTGTCCAATATTCTCCTAAAAATCGAGACTCTTGACCGGAGATAATGAACGTGGACAACCCAAAATAGACCCTTACATACTGGGGGAACAAAAGAGAAACATGCTTGTCACATAACCTATCCATTACTACACACAAGCATACATGAATCATACTAGACATGGGTAATCCCCTTACAAAACCCATTGAAATTTTTTCCCAAGGATAAGAGGAAATAGGAAGTGGTGTGTACAACCCTGGCCTTTCAGTAGTGGTCTTACAAAAGTACATCACACATTCCTTTACAATAGTGGTTACAAATACTTTCCTTCGAGGAAAATTCCATCCTTGAAAATACAATACAATTCCCCAATGCCCAAGTGCAAATGAAACATATGTTTCTTCATTTACATGCACTTCCTTGTGGGAAGGAAAGTAAGGTTTACTCAAATGGAGGATTAGGCTGTCCTGCAAACAAAATTGCTTCACCTGCAAACCTTGGAAGATCCCACATACATCTTTGAAGATTTCATCAATAGCATACCACCGAACATTTTTGATATACGCTAAAGACACATTCTTCAAAATAATCAATTTAACACTAGGAGATCTAAAAAGCATGTTTGTACTCATGACATCGATGTTGGCACTGGTCTTAATCTAGCATGATTGCAGAAGGGCAGGTAAGTCTATCATTGGTGCGATGTTGATCTTTAATATGTTGAAGGTTGTTTGATGGATGCCTTCCCACTGAAAGACCTGTATCATCTCAAAAAATCCATTCTTATGTAAAGGATCAAGAGAAAAATAAGACTTATTAGGTCATTCTTCTCTTACAATTGTGAGTGCAAGTTTCTTGTTAGCATTTATAACTCTTTTTACTTGACCTGAACTAACAGGTGTTGATTTGTCCTTTATGTCGTGAGATTTAATTCCGTATTCTACTCCATATTTTGTTAGATGATATTTGTTTTCCTTTCGAAAGAAGATAGCCTTTCTATCATACAGATAGGGACTCCCTAATACAGTACCACATACATCCAAGGGAACCACATCTAGATCCACTTCATCTATCATCTTAGAAGCAATAACAAACCTCAACCTACACTGCTTAGTGAAATTTAACTTTTCTTTATCAGATACCCAACCGAGAGGGTGAGGTTTATGGTGAGGTCTTATGGTTAATCCCAATTTATTAACAAGTGTCTATGATATTAAGTTAACTTGGGAACCTAGATCAAATAATGTATCTATCTTCGTAGGTTTCGATATAACCCTTATGTGGAATATTGCACTTCTTGTTTTATCATCATCGTGTGATTCATTTAAAGAAATTGAACATGCATAAAAAAATTCTTTACCTTTGCATTCCAATTGCTGCGATCATTTCTTCGTCACCTGAATCAAAACCAAGATCATGTTGCACTGTAGGAACGGTATTTGTCTTCCCCTTTCCACCAAACTGCTTTGGTCTTAACTATGGATGTAGTTTCCAACATTGTTTGCTATCATGACCAATTTTATCGCAATGGATGCAAGAGGGTTTTCCTTATTCTTTCTTTGTTGCAGCTGTCCTCTTGTCCTTCCCATTTCCTTTTCCGCTAAAATGGTTTTTAGAGTTCTTGAATGGATTTTCCTCCTGTCCATTCTTACCCCTTCTTTCAAGGTGAGTGTCTTGCACACAAACTTCGTCAAGACTGGTGGGGTTAAACAATAGTAAAGTATGACAAATATAACTGTGAAGTGGACAAGTATACTTCATTAACGTTTCATAGGAATCTAAATGAATGTTCAGTGCAAGTGCCTTCTTCCTAAATTCCTCTGTGAAAATTTGGACTGTTTGACCTTTTCCTTGTCTTAAAGTTTTCCATTCCATCATTGCTTTATGTAAATAACCTAATGGATAAAATTGCTTCCTTATCATTGATTTAAATTCCAACCAAGAGGAAAGAATATTACCACACTTACTTTTGTCCTGAAATTTGCTTTCCCACCATACGAGAGCGGTGCCTTCCAACTGAAGAGAGACCAATTTCACTTTAACTTCATCTTCATCAATATGTTGAACACGACAATATACTTCAACCTGTCGGATCCAATTATCTATATTTTCAGGATTAACATATCCATTAAACATCGGTAAATAAACTTTTACATCAAGCTTTAATAATGGTTTCTTAAAATAAGTTTTATGGATAGAATGATGAGAATTATGAGAATGCTTAGAGGAATAAGAGATAGAACTTGATGGTGAAGATGGAGGCTCAGGAAGGTCTCCTCCAGCCCCTTGATTGAATGAAGCATCATCATCTGCTTGTGCTTCCTTTTTCTTCCCTTTCTTCTTCATCCTCTTCTCGTAGTCTCCATACATTCGCTCAACCATTTCTGACATGTGATAAAATACCATATGGATGTTTTTCTCCTTTTCATCACGCTTGTCCTCTTCTGCCATTTTCTTCCTTCGGGATGCACGACTAACTTCGGGATTGAAATTATTAAGATTTCCTTCACCCTGCTTATGCTTGGCCCTAGTAAGAATTCAAACTCAACAATTCAAGTCAAATATGACTGCTCTGATATCAACATGATCCAGGATCTTTTAATCGATGAGACTTATTAAAGAATTGTATTAAATGAGCATAAATTAAAGTGCACCATAAAGAAGGAATTACTCAATAATGAAGAGACATATGCATCAAATATGAACACAAAAAACTTGATAACAGAGTTCATCCTTGATGGACTATGTCCCCGGGTCCTGCTCTCAAATGGGTAAGCCTTTTTTTTAACTCAGCAAAAGAATTTGGCAAAATACATAAGTATACCTCATTCTGGAGTTAAGCTACAAAATCTTTGCTCAGATCAGAAAATAGACAACACCACTGGATTCATGGCGTCGAATTACCCAAAAATGATTGTCTCCACGCCTCAACCTGAGTCTGGCACTTTCAAGCCCCTAAGAAAATTCATCTCGGTTTCCATCGCTGCATTTGCAATTAATTCATGGGAAAATTCTCGATTTTCATGCCCTATCCGTACGACCACGCACTGGTCTCACCCCTGAAATCTAGCAGACTCGACTCTTAAGTAATAACGAAGGGCGGATGTACCAACATAGCCGTTAGGCTAGTTGGTTGGAAGAGTTATTTAAAGGCATAGTAGTTGGGGGAGTTCCCGGGGTCAAACCCACGTGTCTCCCCTTTTTGGCACTTTTTTACAAAAAAACCCGAGTTGACACTACCATTGGCAGCGACTGTTAGATATGGCGGAGAGGTAGTGGTTGGGCCAAATATGGTGGAGCTTTAATAATGGCGGATTGTTGCTCGTCTGGCGGACCAGGCGGATCTGTTTAGATTTGGTAGATCTTGCCACTATTTTGGCGGACTGTATTGGTATTATATATTTTTTAGAAATTTGTTTGTTAGCCCTCATTGGGCATTTTCCTGCTGCCATGTTGCAGCCCATGACTCGGCCACGTGGCGACCATTCATTGGCCCATGCAACCTTCTTCCACAGTCATTTCCATGTCATCTCTTCCTGGTCAGTTTGCCACGTCACCGGACATGTGGCTGTACGGTCTGCCACGTGGATGCATGGACTACCATGTGGCACCTTTTCATTGGTCCAGCCATCAGTGGGATGAAGGACTACCATGTGGCACCTTTTCATTGGTCCACATATTGACTTAAAAGTCCAAAATCAAAGTGACACGTGGCAACCTCTGGTGCTGCCACATCACTATGATGATGTCATGTTGACATCGGTCGATGGACACATTTCACCCTCTATGTGTGCCACGTATACTTTAAGGACGATGACATCAACCGTATTGATCGCCAAATGACAGACACTATCCCCGGCCGACCTACAGATGCTGACTCATCCCTGCTGACTGGGATAGGTTGACCAAAACTTTGACTACGGATATCTTTTGATTCATAAATCCATTTGACAAGCCGTTTATGCCGTTGGAAATATTGTGACACACTCTTCGCGATAATTCCAACTTCGTTGAGTTTTGAGGACTTTCATTTTTTTCCCTTTCTTTGTTTGTTGAGGCCATTCTGAGCTTCTTGATTTTATTCTACGAATTCTGAGTTATCCTTAGTCTCCTCTAGATCCTTTTTGGATTACCAATGGTTGTTGAAAGAGGTAAGACATGTTCCAGATCTAAGGAAAAATCTAATTTCAACATGGCAGTTGGAAATTGAAGGTTGTATATCTATATTTACAGATAAGGCATGGAAGATCAACAAATGATCACTGGTGATAGAAAAATGAGAGAAGGTAGGTACATTGTATTTATGTACTGGTAATACTGAGTCTTCTATATCTTTAGCTTCTACAGGAGTGGATACAACATTGTGGCATCATAGGCTTGGACACATGAGTGAGAAGGGGATGCAAATACTTCACAAAAGAAACTTGTTTCCATATCTTAAACAAATTGATTTGGATTCCGGTGAGCATTGTGTTTATGGAAACCAGAAGAGAGTCATATTTCTCAGAGTCGGAAAATAAAAGAAGAGTGGAAGGTTAGAGCTTGTGCATACAGATGTCTGGGGACCAACTCAGGTATCATCCCTTGGTGGATCTTGTTATTATGTTACTTTTATTGATGATGCAACTAGAAAAACTTGGGTTTATTACATTCGACAAAAATCTAATGTTTTTGATAATTTTAAGAAATGGAAAGATTTGGTTGAGAATGAGATAGGAAAAAGGTTGAAGTGTCTTAGATCAGAAAATGGAGGTGAATATTGTAGCAAGGAGTTTGATGATTACTGTTCATACCATGGGGTTCATAGAGAGAAGATAGTTCCAGGAACACCACAAGAAAATGGTGTGTCAGAAAGAATGAACAGGAAAATCATGGAGCATGTAAGGAGTACGAGATTGCATACTGGGTTGCCCTTACAGTTATGGGAATATGTTGTATATACTACTGTTTACTTAATAAACATAGGACCTTCAAGCTCTTTGAATGGTGGAATTCTAGAGGAGGCATGGATAGGTAAAAAGGTAAACTATTCTTTTTTGAAGAATTCCAGTTGTGAATCATTTGTCCATATTGATAAATAAAATAGAACAAAGCTTGAGGAAAAATCCAATAAGTGTACCTTTATTGGATACAGTGTTAATGATTTTGGTTATCGCTTATGGGATTATGAAAATCACAAAATCATTATGAGTAGAGATGTCGTATTCAATGAGAAGGTCATGTACAAAGATTTGTTGCAGGGAAAGATACAGGAAAAATAAAAACCAGAATACACAGTGCTTGATGAGATCACTGAAAAAGAAATTCCAAAGGTACCAGAAAATAAAAATGTACAACAATAGGAGCAACAGGTACCTCAAACTCCTGCAAGTGTTTTCAGAATATCCACCAGGTTAAGTAGACCCCTTGAATGATACTCTCCTTCATTGTATTATTTATTATTGACTGATTCTGGTGAACCAAAATGTTACGAAGAGGCAATGAAGGTAGACACTAAAAAGAAGTGGGAGAAAGACATGAAAGAGGAAATGGATTCCTTGGTAAATAACCAGACTTGGGACTTGGTTCAGTTTCCTGCAGGGAAAAGAGCATTGCAAAATAAATGGGTTTACAAGTTGAAGGAAGAAGATGGAGGAAAAATGTGGTACAAGGCTAGACTTGTTGTAAAGGGGTTTGCACAAAAGAAAGGTATATATTTTGATGAAATATTTTCTCCTGTTGTTAAGATGACTTCAATTAGGACTATTTTAAGTCTTGTGGTAGTAGAAGATTTGCATCTTGCATAGTTAGATGTAAAAACAAATTTTCTCCATGGGGATTTGGAGGAAGAGATTTATATGCAGCAACCACAGGGGTATGAGGTCAAAGGGAAGGAAAATTTGGTATGCAAGTTGAAGAAGAGATTGTATGGCCTAAAGCAAGTTACAAGGCAATGGTATTTGAAGTTTGACAGGTTTATGATAGAACAAGGTTATATTATATGTCATTTTGATCACTGTGTTTATTTCAAAAGGATGGAAAATGGAAGCTATATTATCTTGTTATTGTATGTAGATGACACGATTGTTTCAGGGTCTAATATGCAACATATAAATGTGCTCAAGAATAAATTCGCTAATTCATTTGTGATGAAGTATTTGGGTGCTGCAAAGAAAATCCTTGGTATGAGAATAACAAGAGACATGAAAAATCGCAAATTGACATTGTCTCAAGGTGAGTACATAGAGAAGGTGTTGGAGAGGTTTAGAATGTAGAATGCAAAACCAATTAGTACACCTTTAGCCAGCCATTTCAAATTAACTAAGGAAATGTGTCCCAAGACACAGGAGGAGATAGAATACATGTCCAGGGTCCCTTATTCATAAGTAGTTGGAAGCTTGATGTATGTAATGGTTTTCAATAGACCAGATATTGCACATGCAGTGGGAGTTGTGAGAAAGTATAAGAACAATCTAGGTAAAGAACATTGGGAGGAAGTAAAGTGGTTTCTCAGGTATTTGAGAGGTACTGCTACTCATGCATTATGTTTTAGAGGTTCAAACACTGTTCTACATGGATATATTGATTCAGATATGGCAGGTGATAAAGATAGTAGGAGGAACACAACAGGGTATGTTTTTACTGTAAGTGGAACAATAGTAAGTTGGATTTTGAAATTGCAAAAGGTTGTTGCAATTTCAACAACAAAATAAAAGTATGTTGCTTCTACAAACGCTAGTAAAGAAATGATTCGGTTACAGAGGTTTATGGAGGAATTGGGAAAGAAGCAAGATAATAGAAGGTTGTACTGTGACAATGAGAGTTCCATTCATCTTGCAAAGAACTCAGCCTTCCATTCGAAGACTAAGAATATACAACTCATGTATCATTTCATATGATCCATCTTGGAATATGGACATTTGAAGTTGGAAAAGATACATACTAGCCATAATATTGCAAACATGTTAACAAAGGGAGTAATCAGGGAGAACCTGAGTTCTTGCTCGGTTTTAGTTGGTCTTCAAGCATGAAGGTGAAGATGATAAATTTACGAGGTCCAAGAAGGATCATAGTCCAACAGATACAACAACGATGGAGTTGTTGATATCAGTCTCCAAGTGGGAGATTGTTGGTTGTGAAGCCTGATTACCTTCCTGATTCACAAGTCTTTGTTTTTATCCATGTTTATACCCCATGAAGATTGTAAACCCCTCCACACAGGGGGATTTCCACCCCCGTGGGGTCTGGGGGCAAGCGAGGGTTCAGGGGAAGCATCCATTGATGAGGGTTTGGGGCAGAAGCCCCCAAAGGAAAAATTGCCTTGTAAATGTGTATTGTAATTTCATAGTAAATCTGGAACATTCATTATAAGGTCATAGATATGAAGATAGAAGTTATGTTAGTGTTTTTTTCCCTAGAAGGCAACCCTCTTTTATGAGAGAATTGTATTGCGGCTATGTATCATTGTGAATATTGTATTATGAGAGTGGAGACTGTGAGAGGAAGAAGAGGAAGTTACAACGGGTGTGCTGTAGGTTGTATACCTCATTTGCTGGATAATAATAAAGAAAGGACCTGGCAATTTCTCTGGTGGACATAGCCCACACTGGGTGAATCCCATATATCTGTGTCTCTATTGTATTGGGTATCTTTTGTGTTTTATTTACGCATTTGTCTTACTTTATTGCTTCACGATCCTGTTTTTCTAACATGGTGAATCTGGAGTCAATACCATCTTGTATAGCAGGAGCAAGGGTGGAGGAACCTTGGATCTCTCGCAAAAAGGCAATGCCACATATGACAAGTAAAAAGATGTAACCACCTTAACTGTTGAATAAATATAGAAACTCTTTCCTTCGAAATATGTTGTATTTGTAACATTTTGCTTGCAATCTCTTTACATATATTTTGTAGAATACTAATTGTTGAGATCTTACTATTATGTTTCATTAGACTAACAGGTCGTTATTAGTATAACTACCTCTCTATATAGTATTGCATCTTTAAGGTTCTTGTAGGTTTCACATGAGTTGTTGGAAAAGAGCGAAGAAACTACAACAATCAGGAACGACATCAATTGTAGTACTCCGGGTGAGTCAATATTTCTCTTCCTCTCAATAGTTAGTTATTTCTTTTGAAATCAAAGTCATTGGTATGCTGCAGTATATCCCACTACTGTAGGGGATTTTCTCTGAAAGTAGAACTAGCGACCGTACTGAGGATATTTCTCCATGGTGGGCCTGTTTCTGTCTTTGTTTGCTTGATTGAATTATTTTTCTTTTGTTTCAAACTATTATTTGTACTTAGATTGATAACTTATAATCATTTGAGTCTTTCTTCAGTTTCACTTGAGCCTTTGTTTTGCTTTTTGCTGTCTCTTTTTGAGATTCCTGGGTATACACACATTGTGATAGTTATCACAGTTGCATACATATACACGCCCAACCAGTACAGAAAATCAAATACATGCAGTCTACCTTAATTACATGCACGTACATCTATCCATAAAGAATGTTTTTCAAATAATTTTTGTCTGAAAGTTTGTGGGCCAGGTGTTTTGGGTCTCTTCTAAGACTTTGGTACTTTTTGTTTTGTTGTCTGAGTCCAATTTTTATCAGTTTGATTTTTTTAAAGAAAATGAGAAAGTTTTTTACTTTTCTTTTGTGAATCATTTTCAAGTCTTTGAGGGTAGTTTGGGAAGTTATTCCTCAAGATATTTTTATCTGGAGTAGTTTTCATTGCTTTTCTTGAAAAACTTTTATAATTCTGGGTTTCTTTCCTACCTTCTTTTTTGTTACTTCTTGTTGGTTTTTAAGAGGAAAGGTTATCTTGACTATTTCCTATTCCTTTTTCCTATTTAAACAAGAAAAATATGAATATGTTTATAGAAATTATACTTTAATATTCTTTTCAGTTTTATAGAAAGTATACTTTAATATTCCTCCAACGTTCCCCTCTCTCAAAAGCGAGCCTTTTTCGTCTTCCAGACCTAATATCTACATGGGATGGGGCGGTTCTATGAGAAACAGATTCCAATCCGCTAGCATGCCATATTCTTCCAACCCGTTCATATTATATGGTGAGTTCGAGAGTAATCCTTTTCCCTCATTTGGAGTGTTGGCAAGGGTCCTACTCTTCGCAAGGGATGTCTTCAGGGGGAAACCCCTTCCTCGATCATAACATACCAATGAAAGGAATTTTTCCTTCGCAAGGGGTGCCAATGAGAGGAAATATGTATTTTTCGTATGAGAACCAGATGGGTGGAGGATTTCCTCCATTTCACCAAGGTCAACAAGGTTTCACTCAAAACCTTGGACCATCCGCAAGCTATTCCTAGCAACCCGGTGCCACTACCAATCTAGGGTATTCTTTTCCAATGAGTTCTCAACCTAGAATTTCCAATCCACCTAGTTGGAACTCTAGGCCCCCAGTTGGGGCTAATTTTCTGGAAACATTGAACTTTCCAGATCTGTCCAATCTTATGAACAATCCGGTTCGCCATGATCCAAACTAGCCACTGGTCCCCACCAAGTTTCCCTTGGACATCCCTAAGTTCGAAGGAAAATCTGGTGAAGAGCCTAGTGATCATGTGACGAAATTTCATCTATGGTGTTCATTGAACTTGTCAAACAATGATTCCATTTGGATTCATCTTTTCCAGTGCATTCTTACGAGAGTCACAATGAAGTGATACATCGAACTTGACAGTGAAGCATTTCGCACGTTTCACGATATGGATTTGGTTTTCCTCAACCACTTCCAACTTCCTGTCCGATACGATGTCGACACCGACCTCCTATCTACACTTAAACATGACAAGGCCACTCACATTTCGGATCATATCCAAGAGTGGCAAAGGAGGAAGAGGATGATCAAAGATAAAGTCCTCCTGAATTCTTGTGGGAATGGTTCCTCAAGTCGTTATTGACATATATCTCTAAATATGTATCCATGTCATGATCCTTTTTGGAGGAAGAGGTGATCTTTAAGGCCCAACAACTAGACTTGATCTACTCACAGTTTTTGACTTGTATATAACTTAATATTACCTTCAATTATTTTCTTAGAAAAATTCTTGTCATATGCCAGGTTCACAATTCTCTTTATCAAAATTTCCGTGTCATGCAAATTGCACTTCATTTCTCCGCCACCTACATATTGTACCATCACTTAGTCACTTTTCATAACGGTGGGTTCGTGGGTTAGCGGTCTCATGCGTTGGTATTTCCTTCTCTTTCTATTCCCACTTCCCCGACATAATATATGAGTTTCATTTGTTACATATCCCAAGATTAATTTAATGCTAAATCCTACGGAAGATAAATGCTAATAAATTTTAAAAAGGTCGTTGGAAACAACATATTTCTCGAAGTAATTTCCATTTAATTCTTATCAACCACTTCATTGAAAAAATGATTTAAGTTATATTACCAATAAAATATTGATATCAACGCCCAAAGGATATTTGCGAGAGTTTGTGAACTTCACCAAAATGGCCATCAGAAGATAGCAGTTCTGTGGAGATACTCTGAGCTTGTTTGGTTGAGAAGACCAAAAATTTAACTAGTCGAGATCCTATTGGTATTATTCTTCACTTCCTTTGCCAGAGAAAAATGAAAACAAAATTTGGACATCATGTATTTCTCTAGTTGGATGCGTCCCTGTAACATCCCCATTACCAAAATGATTTGATACCAATCTGTAACATCCCCGTTACCAAACTGCTCTGATACCAATCTATAACATCCCCATTACCAAACTTCTCTGATACCAATTTGTAACGTACCCATCCTCCTATCTGGGTACCAACTCTGAAACCAACTTGTAATGTTACCCAACTTACTACTAAGAAACACTACTCTAAAATCTAGTGCATAGATTCTACTTTAGAACATTGGTATGTGCAGAATACTTGAAGTAACATGCTCAACTCCAAGCTGAGTCGTGCCACCTAAACGTTCCTCTTATGACACAACTTATAACAACATAAGTAAATCAATACAACAACACACACAAGTATACTGAGCATGCAACACTACTCTGTGCGTAATCCATTCTGAACATGTGATCTCTATTGCGTGCGCAACCATTTTGGTGTCACACACCAATTCTGATTTCTTCGTGCACACATACTACTTCCTTGCACGTGAAAGAAAATCTAGCCTATATGTGCACATAGTATTTCCTTGTGCACATGGCCATTCTCACCTCGCCTCAGATACTCATGGCCAATATCTTAAGGTTAACTTAACATGAATAACTATCAATACTGTCATACTCATGGATGACTACAAATACTGAATATCAACACCACATTTACATGTGAAAGCAACATAATATAGAATAACCACAATTACTTATATGCATCAAAATATAATAATTAAACCCATATTAAACATAGATAAATAAACACACAGTAAATGAGACAAGTACATAAGAACAATCATCTTTTATGAAAAGTCACTGTTATCACTGAAATTTCATCCACAACATTGCATTCAAATGGTTACAGGAATACAACATCTCCAAACATCTATTAGTTCACCTGCAGCACCAAAAATTCATTTCCAAAAGGCAAAACCTATACAACTAGTCAAAAAATTGACATGCGCCGAAACACTAAAGGAAGCGCGCACACAGTGCGTGGGCCAAAGAAGCCTATAGAGCGCACAATGCGCTATATGCATGACTGTGTACGAAAAAAGCCACGCACTCCTATGAATGACACATTTATTGTTCGTATTGCCCCCTCACCCACTTCTGGACCAGCTCCCAACTTGATTTGACCATCAAATCCGAGCTGAATTCAAACGGGGGGCTGATCAAAGACCTAAGGGTGCCCTAAAGGGCCCCTTGTCCACACTAAGAACCAGTTGGATATTGCCTCAAAGACATGCTACAAATGGAGGCCATGGGTGAACTAAGAATTTAAGAATCTCATAGTATTTTTATGCTACCTCTATTCTTCTTCAAGAAACCTCTTTTCTTCTTGGAGCATTCCAGCAACATTTCAATAAGTTATTCCACTCACCTCTTGAGGGAATAGGATTAGATTTATTCACCATTTTCTTTCTTGTTTATCATTGTAAGAAGAGATCTCAAATAGGGGAATCAAGAGCCCTCCCAAGGAGGAAGAGGGGATCCATAAGTCCTCCTTTATCTACGGTGTTTGCCAACTAATATAGTTATCCATTGGTGGCATAATCTCGGTCATTTGGTTGATTGATTTTGGTTCAAAGTTTCTTATGCATTTTAGTTTTATTTCCTTATTTGTTTTTAGTTTAGTTGTTTTCTTATTTCATGTGCTTGGATTGTTTAATTCATACACTAACCTATGTCTTGTCTAGCAGGCCCAACTAGACTTGCAAGTGCTCTTCTTTTTCTCACTCAAGTGACGAAAATGACACAACATATTTGCGACCATACTGGGGAATAAGGTATCAATTTCCTTTCCATTTGGGGTGTTTGAGCACTTCTTTTTGATCCATTTTTCCTCGTAGGAACCATAAACGATCTAGCCTTACCTATCAAGATCTAAGTTTGGAGTTGGAGGAGGAGAATTCCACTTAAAATCCCCCCCCCTGACGCGTATCAGAACGTGCGCGGGTATTTCATCCCACATACGCGCATCCCGAGCATTGTGCGCCCACAACATCCAAATAACCCCCCGTTATCTCAGGGGTAGACATCCAAATAACCCCCCGTTATCTGGTTCTCACATATTCAAACAATAGAAGTTGACAAATATGGAACTTTTAAATCCTCCAAGTCAAGTGTTCCTAACACCATAAGACAGGGAGATACCCGTGAAGGGTCGAAGGCCGAGGTCTAGTTGTTCTGTGCATCCCTCCTTGAGTCACCCAACTCTTGGAAGGTATCCAGCCTGTGATCCATTTTTGAGGCCGAAAATCTAAATTCCACACTTTGACCGAGGTACCTAGTGACCAAATTTAGAACATCTAACCAGATGGTAATTGTGGGCTGCAATTGCACCTTGATTAGATTTTGTATAGCTATTGGTAAATATCACCAACTCTTTCGGGATATGCACCCTCTGTTATCCCTCCAGGAGTCTTTCTATGTTGTAGCTTGAAGAAGCCTGGTAACTTTAATGAATTGTTTAATAATGTGTAATATTGGATCAATTTGGATGACTAATCTTAAACCTCACTCACTCAAGACAGGCATAAACACATTTAGATAGAGAAGGCTTTCAACTATCATTGTTCAGAGAGTTGATTAACATGTGGATGTGTGGATAAATCTCACTATACCAACAGACTTATATAATCAACATATATAAATGGCCAATGACAGTAAGGAAATAATACTTGCAGGATTTAGTTCACCAATGTAATGACAAGTTGACAGTTATCAGACATTAGATAAACAGAAATATATGAATAATATTCAAGTGCAAGTATTAGAAAAAGAAAGAAGATTGAATCTGAACAAATGATGGCAAAAGAAGCTTATATTAATCTGGTATGAAATGTAGAACTTGAATATAAAGTCTAAGGGTGTCCCCAAAGTCGAACCCTGATTCCATAAAAGTCTTAGGATTTATAGCCTTTACAAAATAGTTTTAGATCCTAAAGAAATGGATCTGATATGCTAAGAATAGAAACATTACAACAACTTTACATCAAATCTGGATCTTGATCCCTTCTCAAAAAGTCAATGATCTTCAGTCTTCACATCCTCGACATCTGCTGAGGTCTTCTAGGAGATGATAGGGTAGTTGGACACCTGTTTCAACACCTCCTTTGATCACTTGATTGCAAAATCTATGCCTAGAGTTAAAAATTCATCTTTCCCTTGTTTCTACGGTTTCGGGGACTAAATGACGTGAGACAGGTGAGAAATAGCCGCCGAAAGTTCTGGGTTTTTAGTGGCTTAGCTGTTCTAATCTCAAATCTCTCTTGAGACAACGCTATGGTGACTTCATACAAGGAAATATGCATCTTCTCTCTCCTCGTAGCTTTTGTATCCTCAATACTAGAGTTGTTGATGTTGATCTCTACAAGCCAACTAGTCAAATACACCTGCATTTTGCTGTTGAAAAGAGTCAATCAGACTCTGTAACTCAGTCTTTATCACAGAGTAGATTGGGGCAGGACATAAAACCTCGTTGTAATATGTTTGTTGACATGTAATCTTTTGCCAAGGCATACAGACAGAAAGTACTTTTCCTTGGAGACGAGACAATGCCCTTGCTTCCCTCAAATGTACACCACCATCAAATGTAACTAGAGCTCGTGTATAGAAATCCTTAGTATCTTAATTGTATACAACTACCTCACACTTATCTTGAGGCACAAAGAGAGTAAGTTCCTGTAATAATGCTGCCTTACAACCAGAATTTGCAGGCTGCAGACCAGCAGGAAGTTGAATGATGAAAACATCCATAATTTTACTGACTGGGACATATCCTAAGGCCTGCCTTAGTTCGTCTTCAGTAACATTCTGTCACCGAGGCCATTGCTTTGATAGCTGGAAATCCATATCTCTTATGTTCCATCACAGGAGGGACATTCAAAGGGCAGACAGACAAAACATAACCTCCTAGTTCTGCATTACTGAGCTGATGCATTACTGTTTGAGCTGCTTCTGGAGAAAAAAATGTTATTGTACCCCATTTTCCTGTAACTTCTCTTTGTCCTATCACCAAGTATTTATGAAAAAAAGCTACGCGTCCATCACGATTCTCAAACATTAACAAGAGCTCTCTATCATCAAGAGACTGTGCATCTGGATGACAGACTTCAATGCTTAAGTATTTACCCTCCAGTTCGAGATGTTTAATTTCTTCTCCAGCACCAAAAAATGCCACTGGAGACTGCTTTCCCTGGGATACGTAGAACAAATAATTTTCTATGCCCTCATTATATATCCACCTTCTTTCAGAGTTCAAGGCATATTCTAACATGACATATGCCTGATGCATTTTCTCTGCAACAGAAAAAACTGTATTTTTCTTTTATCATGGTCAACCTCTATACCAAGTCGATGGCCGTTGCAAGTTTGTTGAATGTGAGAAACAGAGGAATGTAAAATGCAATTATTCTTCCCACATAACCTCTTCAAAAGGCAACTTCCAACTCCAAAAATTACTTTCTTCTGCATTGCAAGTTCATTCAACAGAGAGATATCATATGAAGGTTGAGGTTGAATAGCAGAGACCCAGTCCTCCTCTACAAATACCAGCATAACCATAGGTAATATCAACAAATTATTCGTCAACTTCAGCATAATTACACACAATGAAACTGCCATCCTTATCGAACCCCTAAGGAAAGAAACGCGAGCTTCTCCTTCATATAACTTTAACTTAGCATTTGGGCGCTCTGTGCTGGGCTGTGTCGACATGTAACTGACTTGTTGCTTTGACTCGTGGCCTGGTTCGTGACTTGACTTTGAGAATTAGGCCTGAGGGTTAACTCGTGGCTAAGTCATAGCTCTACTCATAGTTAAACTCATGGATGACTTGCTTTATGTGTCGACTTGTATGGATTTGTGCTTTAACTCGTGACCTAGCTTATAGCTTCACTTGAGGCCTAATAGACATGATATGTGTTATAATTTAGGATTAGAACCCTAGCCTAGGATTAGAACATTAGGTTTAAGACTTAGGATACTATATGGTGTGACCTATTATAAAGCCACTTTAAAGCACACACCACTTTTTCTTTGGGGAATTTTTTGAAATAAAAATATTGATTTTATTTCAAATTATAAAAGACATAAAAGGTATGAAATGACTTTTATTTGTGTCTTTGATATTTGTAGGTTAAAGATAGAGTGACAAAGAAATCTTGGGAAATGAGATCTATGGGAGCTTATCAAGGCTTAACTGGGAGTTGAGGGGTTATGACAACAAGCAGGAGACTTTGAGATGGGAAAATTTAGCACAAATTGAATAAAGCGTTCAAAATTTAATAGTACATTTTGAGTGCTAACACCCTCTACCTCTCATTATAAGTGATTGTTTCATCCTTCTCTAGTTCCTCTTTCAGTGGCTTCAGACCCCACTGTTGAGTGATATTGGAAGTTCTAGTGCTATTTGAGATGAATGATGTTACGTCTTTTTTAGGACACAATCATTTGTTTTATTTGTTCTCCCATGCAGACAAAATCCACCTACCCACATGTATGCTTATTTTTTTTTATGTATGATGCTCATTTGATTACATGCGATTTTGAGATATATTGTGAAGGTCCAAATTATACAAGTCTCTTGTTCATTTATGGCTCTCATCACCATTTGCACACATCCACTTTGCTATTCGAACATCATAGGGGATCCACAGAATCATCGTCGTTCCAGACGCTTGCAGAACCTCCCTCCTATTCTAGGAGCAGTTCCTAGTTTTGCCAACTCATTGGCTCAACCATCTCACACCCTGGTGAGTGCTACTATTTTGGGATCAACTTTGCTGGGTTCCACTTTACTTGGGTCCAATTCCCAAGGCCAACCGTCCACTAGGTCTCCTTTACAAGGAAGCGGGGGGG
>SNQJ01S0019465.1:67042-77677 GCA_010110895.2 Picea sitchensis | reverse complement strand
AGGAGTGGACATAAATCATAACTCCACGGGATGATTATTCCATTAGCTTAAATCTCAGTAAATATACAAAATGTAACTGTTGGTTTTCTCCAACGTATGACTCTTCCTATCACCTATGACGCTTCATATGTACATTATTGTTACAAACAACACAATCCCAAGGATTATGTGTCCAACATTCCTCCCTCCCTTAATCCGATGGTGTGTGTGTGAGTCCAAGCAACATTATGAACTTCTCAATTTTTTCTCTTCCAAGCTCTTTGGTGAAGATGTCCACAATTTGCTCATTTGTGGAACAATGTCTTAAGTGAATAGTCTTGGCCTCTACATGATATCGAATCAGATGATAATTTGTGTTGATGTGCTTTGTTCAATCACATAATCTAGGATTCTTAGCCAACTTGTTTGCAAAAGTATTGTCAACTAGAAGAGGAGTAGAATTCACTTGTTTCTCCTGCAAATCTTCAAGTATTTTCTTGAGCCACACAATCTCCTTTGTTGCTTCTGCAACATATTTTTCCTCTGTTGTGGAATTTGTTGGAACTGATTGTTTATGTAATCTCTGAGAGACAACTAATGATCCAAGAGTCACCAGATAGCCTGAAGTTGAGACTTCATTTTCCTTATCTCCATCAAAGTCTGAATCATAATATTCGATCAGGTTGAAGTCATCCACCTTAGAGTACTTGAGTCCAAAATCTTGAGTTCCTTTGAAAATATTTCAGAACTCTTTTTGCAATAGACCAATGTCCTTCACAGGGATTTTTCATGAACCTGGAAAGAATCCCAACAACAAATGAAATGTCTGGTCTAGTGGTAGTAAGATAGATGAGACTTCCCACAAGTTGTCTATACTTGGTTGCATCCTCAAATTCATTCTCTTCTTTTGATGTGAGTTTCAAATTCTGTTCCATTGGAGTAGAAATGAGATTGCACTCAGTCATGCCAAACTTGTTCAATAGTTGTCCAATGTACTTCTTCTAGGAAATGAATATGAACCTTGGATTTTGAATTACCTCAATGCCCAAATAGTAGTGAAGATGTCCCAAATCTATCATCTCAAAGCCTTTCTTCAACTCTTTCTGTATGGATGCAATGTAGCTCTCATTGTTCCCTATTATCAACATATTATCTACATATGCTACAAGATATACAACAATTTTTCCAACTTTCTTGACAAACAAAGTTGCATCATTAAAATGCAACTCTAATTTCAACTTTAAAGTTGAAATGATGGAAATTTAATTTTAGAAGATGTTTGGTTAACTTTTCACACCATGCTTGTGGTGCTCGTTTCAATCCATATAAGGATTTGATGATCTTGCATACCTTATGTTCTTGCCCCTTCACAACAACTCCTTATGGTTGAGTGATCCATATCATTTGCTTAGCTAGTTAATGACTTGATTACTTTAAAAGAGTGTGAAACCAAGACAAAATAAATGCATAAAGAGACTATGTGCAATAATAATAAGCAACAAAGAAATAATAATGACACAACGAGATGATAACAAAGTTCACCCAATGTGGGCTAAGTCTCTGGATCGCTTCCAATGGAGTGAACTCTTCTATTATGATGCAAAAATGGTAAAATTACATCAAAGTATTCAATCTCAAAGCTGGTCTTCTACTCTATTGCAACACAATGGCCTCCAAAAACCTTTGGAATTACATCTCTCCTCTTTACAATCCACTAAGAGTGCTAAAAGAGCTTATATACATCTCTTGTATGGTCTTCTATGGAGCAAATACCATAGCAATTCTTACAAGTGAACCATATAATACAATGGTGAAATACCTTTCTTATATAACAAAGGGCCCATGGTTCAATATTATTCGGTCTAATTTTTATGGTCATCAAATATTTGATTAACCAAAATTAATATAATATATTAAACCATATAATATATGGCCTAACAAATTGAAATAAAAAAATAACCATATATATATATATACGAAAAATCGATTTGTTTCGATACCATACAAGGCATATAATTATACCATAGTCGTTAGACCCAAATCTCAACCATATATGCAGATTATTATATGGTTATTTGATGGATAAAATTTTGGATATTAGTAGAGAAAAATGTGGTTCAAATCTCACAAAATCCGCATATCACCTCTTTTCATGGATAAAGATTTCATATGGTTCACGACTTCCATTTTATTTAAATAATATATGCGATCATTATCATTTAAATAATATAAGGTTTATGGTTGCCAACATTCTAGAAGGTCCATGTGGCATTCTCAAACCTTGCCATGTGTCAGCACCATATCTTTCCATGTGTCAACACCATACCTTGCCACTTCAAATACATAGTCAGTTTCCACATCACCAACCATACAGTGCCACATCATGATTTGGACAACCACATGTCAATCTTTGGTTGTGCAACGTGGTAGTCTTTGCACCTATTTTGCCTTCAACTTTCGAAGGCCATAACTTTTTCATACAACGTTCATTTGAACTCATTCAAGCATCATTGGAAAGATCTCGTCGAGCTATTCATCATGGAGACCTATGCATTGAGTTTTGAGACCTTTTAAGTTTGAGGTATTCTGTATCATCTTGGATCATTGAGACATGAACACGTTTTCTTTCAAGTCTCCATTCAAGAAAGCAGTCTTCACATCCATTTGATGAATTTTCCATCCATTTTGTATTTCCATGGAAAATAGAGTGTGGATGGTATCCCATTTTGATGTGGGGGAAAATTTCTCCTCATAATCAAAACCTTCTTTCTGTGGAAATTATTTTTCCATGAGCCTTTCTTTGTGCTTGCCAAGTGAGCCATCTGATTTGTACTTGTTTTTGAATACCCACTTGCAGCTGATTGGTTTGGTTCCAAATGGGGGATCTACCAACTTCCAAGTCCCATCCTTGATGAGAGCATCATATTCCCTTTTCATGGTTTATTTCCATTCATCATTAGAAGTGGCTTATTTAAAGGAAGTCAGTTCATGGTTAGTAGATAAATTCAACTCACAATCATATGAAACATCCATGTCATCTACATCACTTGAGTTTGAATTATCTACATTACCTCCATTTTGTCTTGAGGACATTCTGGTTCCTTTATTTCCAACCTCATTGGGATGAACACTTTCAAGTGTTTTAGTGAGCCATTTTGGTGGATCTTTCCGAGATAGTCCTGGTTTCTCAACTGATTGAGATGGTGTCGAGTTCTCATAAAGCCTAATATTTTCAATCCTCTCAATCACATCATCCAACTGTACTTCAGGTTCTGATGAAGTGGCAGGAACTTCTTCATGTGGGGAAGATGTTTCTTCAAAAGGATGTTCCAGAGATTGACCCAAGATAGGGATCCCCCATTCAATATGTGGAATATCATCATCAAATTCATGATATGTATTTACATGAGTGAATCTGTCCAGATGATCAAGTTGCCTCTCAATAGTTTCATCTTTCTTAGAGGATTCAAGAAACATCACATCTCTGGAAAGGATGAATTTCATGTTTGTCTCATTGTAAAGACGATATCCCTTGGTGTTATTTGAGTACCCCAAGAAGATGCAATTATGACTCATTGCATCAATCTTGCTTCTTTTCTCCTCATGAATCAAGGCATAGTAGGTGGAACCAAAAACCCCAAGATACCTCACTGAAGGAATGTGGCCATACCACATTTCATATAGAGTCTTGTTCTTAAGAGCATGAGATGGACACCTTTTTTTGACATAAACTGCACATAGAATTGCATCATCCCAAAACATCAATTTAACATTCTTGAAAAATATCATGGAATGAACCATATTTAGGAGTGTCTTGTTCATTCGTTCAACTACACCATTCTATTGGGCATTGTACGGAACTGTGGTTTGATGTTTGATTCCATGTTGATGAAGGTATCTTTCAAATTCATTAGATGTATATTATCTTCCATTATTAGTGCGAAGAGAGCCAATACGAGATTGAGATTCATTTTTAATCCATACATGAAAATTTTTAAATGTTTCAAAAGCTTGTGATTTATCTTTTAGAAAGTACACCCAACACATCATGGTGTAATCATCGATAAACAACATGATATATTTATTTCCATTTGTAGAAGGAATAGGCATAGGGTTGTACAAATCAAAATGAATCAGTTCAAGTTTTCTACATGGTCTGGAAGTAGAATCATGGAATGGTTGTTTTCTATGCTTTCCAATGATACAAGCATCACATTGTTTTAGTTTTTTAGGAATAGACTAGAAACACCATTATTTCTCAATATACAAAGACTGTCATAATTGATACGACCAAATATAGCATGCCACAAAATAATAGATGGAAATATACCTGAGTCATTATGAGAGAGGTATGCAACAATGTGTGTATGGGAAGATGTCCCATTCAACTTCAACAATCTTCCATCTTCCATTTTGATCATAAAACACATGTTATCATAATCCTTCATATTTCAACTTTTCCACCGATCATATGAATATAGTGTCCTTGTTGTCTGATGTGCACAAGGGACAACAAGTTTCTTTGTAGCTTAGGAATTTAGAGTACATTATGTAGAAGAAAATCTGGAATCCAAGAAACTTGAGTCTGATGGTGCCCAATAGGGTTTGAGTCTGGACTTGTCTACAAAATACATTATGCCATTTACATTGTATTGAATTCTTCAAAAAGTATCTTCGGAATATCATGTGAGAGGTTGCGTCTGTGTCAATAATCCATGAATCTTTCCAAGGAGTATATGCAGTGTTAAATGAATCTTCTGTTACTCTTATATTTCAATGAGCAACAATGTAATGGGAAGATTGAGGTGGATTACCTTTTACTAGTTCTAAAGGTTTACCTTTGTCCTCTTTCTTATTTTGTCTGAATTATTTGATCTTATCCCACGGAACTCTGCGGTCATCTACTTCATGTGATCCATTCTTTTTGCAACGGGTACAATGAAGTTTGGATCTATCACCTTGGTTGTGTCTATCCCATGCCTATGTAACTCTTTCTTCCATGTACACGTCCTCTTTTGTTGCTTTCTCCTCTGGAAGAATCATGTTGTTTACTCTTGTCATTCTGAGTAAGGTAAACATTCTCTCCAGTTGGAGTTGTCTTCTTTCCAAAGGATTTCTCATGTTCTGCAACTTTCTCTACCATCTTGTCAAATGTGATGGATTTCATTTGACCACTTTCTTGCATTAATTCAAGGTAGTGAAAATATGTAGGGTAGAGGGCCTTAATTAAGGTCATGAGAGGGAGATCAATATTCACTCAAGTCGATTAAATATTATGCATTATGGATTTGATTTCTAAAGCTAAATCCATAGGGTCATCTTTCTTCAACTCTAGGTTGAAGAGCTTCAACATTAGTTGTATGAGTTCTAGTTCTGAATTGTTGATGATTGCAACTATGTGAGACATTATCCAGGACAAAAACTTGAGAGAGATCCCCTGAGAGGGGTGTGTGGTTCCTATCTGAGACAAATATGGTACGTAGATATGGCCTCCTCCTTATAGAGAGTTGAGAAGAACTCCAGATAATTCTCCTGTGTAAAACAGTGAGAAAGGAGATCTATAGAGTTGGACGTGCCTGTGGATGAGCACAAGGTGAACGTGTGAATTCCAAAGAGATGGGTGCATCATCATGAGACAGATATGAAGATGATGTATTATTCTCCTCTGAGTAGAGAGTTGATGATGAGCTCCAGATGACTCTCCTGTGTAATGTAGTGGGAAAGAAGATCTGTTGAGTGGACGTGCCTGTGGATGAGCACATGTGAACGTGTGAATTCCCAAGAGATGGGTGCATCATCATGAGACAGAGATGAAGATGATGTATTATTCTCCTCTGAGTATAGAGTTGATGATGAGCTCCAGATGACTCTCCTGTGTAATGTAGTGGGAAAGAAGATCTGTTGAGTGGACGTGCCTGTGGACGAGCACATGTGAACGTGATCCTAGTTGTTGATTTTTCATAGCATTAGGTTAAGCATGTAGTTAATTTAATTTCATCATGTCTTAACAATAAACAAAAATGTTGCAGCAACCAATATCACAAGAAGAAACACCATGCACAAGTACACAATATATATCATGGGAAACCCTTCTCAAACAAGGGAGAAAAACCCATCCAAATCCTTTGCTATATTCTTCAAGAGAAAGACCTTTCACCACAAAGAATGACTTAGCACACAAGAGGGTTCTTAATCCCTAGAAACCCTAGCGCCCAAGAGAGGAGCACACCTTTTCCAAAGAGAAGTACTTGCTGAAATTTCCAAAACATGTGAGGAGGATATGATTCTACAATGGAGAATCATCTCCTACTTATATTAGACTTTGACTATTTAGCAAGGGCGTCTTATTGGCACAACAGGCCTGACCTCTCTAATTCAAATACACTTTATCATTATGTTTATTATTATAATTAATATTCACATTATTAAGTTTCTTCTTTATATTAATCATATTAACATAGGGCCGACCTGTACCCTTTACATAATAACTAGGGTTACAGGTAGGTCTGACTCTTGAACAATATATAACAAAGGATCTGATACACCTACTAGTGTTCATCCACTAGGAGCCACATCCATAGGGATGCCATGGACCGAATTCACTGCATCACATAGATGAGCCAGGTCCTCACATGTTCACCTATGCTCATCCATAGGAACGTCTTCTCTACAGATTTGTTTTCCCACTGCCACCAACATGAGGATCATATGGAGTCTTCTCATCAACTCTGCTATTGTTCAGATGATGCCATCACATCATATTCTTTCTTATTCTCATGATGATGTGCCCAACACTTTTCAGTATGTCCCACATTCACCATGTGCTCAGCCATAGACACGTCCTAACTCAACAGATCACTTTTCCACCAGATGATCATATGGAGTTCTTCTCTCTCATGTCATGGAGGAGGCCATATACATTCCTAGCCCCTATCCTAGGCTAGAACCAAAAACCCTTTATTAGGGGCTTTCTCTCAGGTTTGTAAGCTGAGAGTAAGACTTCACATAGCTACTATATTCCACATCTCATAGGTTTGTAAGCTAGAGGATGTCTCCTACAACTCCATTCATCAACACTCCCTCTCATCTAGGGAGGCATTCTCCATCAAGCCAATATTCTCATGGAAATACTCGAACTCTGACTTGGAAAGTCATTTAGTGAAGATATCAACAATTTTTTCATGGGTGGAAAGATATTGAACATGTATTATGTTCCTCTGTACCATATCTCTGATATAGTGGTACTTGATTTCAATATGTTTTGATTTGTCATGAAATACCGGATTCTCTGAGAGCTTCACACATCTCTGGTTGTCACAGTGAATGGTGGTAGGATCCATATCATTTTCAAACAAATCTTTCAAGAGTTTGTGAAGCCAAACGACTTCACGAACTGCCACACTTAATGCAATGTATTATGCCTCTTTCGTACTCAAATCCACAGAGATTTGTTTTCTGCTGCACCAAGAAACCATGGTTGATCCTAGGGTGAAGCAGCTTCCTGAGGTGCTCTTTCTGTCTATTGCACTTACTTCCCAATCTGCATCAACATACCCTTCCAGTCTTAGATCTACATTTGTTGCATATTTTAGGCCATAGCCAATAGTGCCATGTAAGTATCTTAATATGTGTTTGGCAGCTATCCAATGTGTCTGTTTTGGTTGGCTCATAAACTGGCTAAGCACATTTACTGCATGGCAAATGTCTGGTCTGGTGTTAATCGGATACATCAAGGATCCAATAAGCTGTCGATATAAATGTGGACCTACGTCTCCAGAATCGGTATCATTCATATTCTTCAGATCCATTACCATTAGAGTTGGCATGGATTTACAGTCTGTCATTTGGAATCTTTTCAGAATTTCCAAAGTATATTTTCCTTGGCTTAGGAAAATCTCGTCTGATCTCTGCCATAGTTCTAGTCCCAAGAATTAATGCATTTGGCCCAAATCCTTCATTTCAAATTTGGCAGTTAATGTCTGCTTGCATTCAACAATGAGTCTTTCTGAGCCAATGATGAAAATATCATCCACATATAGGACTAGAATCAAACATTTGTTTCCATTAATGCTATAGTATAAGTTTGGGTCAGCTGAGCTTTTATTGAAACCCAAACTTGTCAGGAAACCATCCATTTTCTCGTACCAAGCATGTGGGGCTTGTTTTAATCTGTATAGGGCTTTCTTCAATTTGCAGACATGAGATTTTTCGTTGTGTATAATGAAACCTTATGGCTGTTCAATGTAGACTTCTTCCTCAATTTCTCCATTGAGAAAAGTTGTCTTTACATCATCCGATGTAGCTTCCAGCCCATGGAAGCAGCTAGAGAAATGATGGATCGAATGGAGGTATATCTGGCTATCGGTGCGAAAGTCTCGTCATAGTCGACTCCCTCTATTTTTGAGAACCCTCTAGCCATGAATCTTACTTTATATTTTTCAATGCTTCCATCAGCAGCATGTTTGATTTTGTAAATCCATTTGGAAGTTACTATGGACTTCCCTTATGGCCTTAGGACAACATCCCATACATCATTATTTAGTATAGATTTATATTCTTCAGTCATGGCATCTTTCCATACTTGTTCACCTGAGGCTTCTCCATGAAAGGTTGGTTTTGAATCAATAATATGAGTCATAGCTGAAAGGTAGCTCAAGAATCTCTTAGGTTTCTTGATTTTTCTAATTGCTCCTTGTGGAGCTTTATGTCTTTCTGCTTCTTCTAACGTTTGGCATGCCCAAGAAGGTATTTTATGTCCAGTAGTGATGTCTCTAGCTACATTACTTGGGGCAACTGAATCTGCTGGAGGAGATGGATCAATTTGTGTTGTAGGCTCATCTGGAACATTGTCTGTCTCCCTCTAAATTTTTTAATGAGGAGAAGGTATTGTTTCACTATTTATTTCCATCTGAGCTTCTCTAGATTTTTGGAAGGTTACTTCTTATTTAAAGGTGACGTCTCTGCTTCAATTTGTCTTTGTCCTAGGATGTAGATTCGGTATGCTTTTGAGGATTCACTGTATCCTACAAAAGTACCTTTCCTTCCTGAAGGTTCTAGTTTGGATCTCTTTTCTTTAGGTACATGAAGGTATACTAGACATCCAAATATTCTGAAGTGTCTGATTTCAGGTTTCACTTTAGTGAATGATTCTTCTGGAGTAATGTTTTTCAGGATCTGATGAGGGCTATGGTTTTGAAAATATATTGCAGTCATACAAGCTTCTTCCCATAGAGTCATTGGTAGACTTTGATCATGTATCATTTCTTTAGTTGCTTCAATGATGGTTTTGTTCTTTCTTTCAGCAACCCCATTTTGTTGAGGGTTGTATGACACTGTGAGATCCCTCTTGATCCCTGCTTCAATAAAAAAATGGATGAATTCTTTTGAGGTGTATTCTCCTCCATTATTTGATCTCAATACTTTGATTTTTCTTCCAATCAAGTTTTCAACCTGAGCTTTGAATTCTTGGAATTTGGCAAGGACTCCATCCTTATTCTTCAGAAAATAGATCCAGGTTTTTCTAGAGTGATCATCTATGAATAATACATAGTACAAGTACCCATTTAAGGATGCAATGGTCATTGGCCCACATACATATGAATGGATCAATTCCAAAATTTCCTTGGATCTGTTGGCACTGCTGGGAAAGGATCCTTTAACATTTTTACCAAGGGAACACCCTTTGCAAACGCCTTCATGATGGATCTGGATCTCTGGTAGACATGTTACCATTTTCCTTAGTGTTGGAAGATCTCTATAATGAATTTGAGCAAGCCTTCTATGCCATAACTCACTTAGGCTAATGGTGTCATGTAGTAAGTCTTGAACTGGTTTGATGGTCAACTTGTATAGGTTGTTGTCTCTGATGCTGATTACTTTGGAAGAGATGATATGAGAGTCGTTGTGCCATGTAAGGACTCTTCCTTCTGAGAAATTGATTTTGTAACCTTTGTCTTCAAGAGTCGAAATAGAGACAAGGTTTCTCTTCATTCCTGGTACATATAAGACCTCTTCCAGTTTGAGTTGCATATCTGAATCTAGTTGGACGGTGGAGGTTCCAACTCCTCTCACATTATATATAGCATCATCTCCAAGGACCACATGTAGATGTGTCTCTTTCTCAATGAAGTGTGTTAAATGATTTATAATACCAGTCATGTGCCTAGAAGTACCACTATCAATTATCCAAGTGTTTTCATTAAGAGGAACCATACTTGAGAGTGCTAAGATGTTGATATCTTCATTGCATTGGAGTTTGGTGTTGAGCTTGCTTCCCATCATGAAATTGCTCATCTTCATAAACCCTTGTCAACTAGACTAGAAAAACTTGACGGCTAGGCTAGGCTAGCACTTTTAGGTTTTGTTGGGCTTATGAATTCCAAAAATAATCCTTTAAGTATGATTTCTTTTTCAAGAAATTCTCATAAATAAGATTTAGAATTTTCTGCAAAATTTTGACGAAACCCTAAAAGCTCTTAGGGTCAAAATTTTGAAAATGCCTGGAATTTAGTTTTGAGACTTGATGTAGGTACACTAAAGGAGGCCATACCTTTCTAAGTATTTTTCATCCCAAGCGTCCAAGTTATAGTGGTGAAAATTCTTTGAAAAGGGGGTCGTACAGATTTTCTGGAAACCCTAGGATGGCCATACGATTTT